>KV454784.1:0-32018 GCA_001662585.1 Pseudogymnoascus sp. WSF 3629
TAGTAAATACAGTCAATTTCTATTTTATATGCGAGTACTACTCACAGTACTCGAGTACCGGTACTCGAATACCGGTACTCGAGCTTCAATTTTGAGTACTCTACTCGAGGATGCTCGAGTAGTACTCGGAGCGGTACTCGGGCAACACTGCTCTAAACCCCCCCTTAAGTTAAAACATCTGGCTCATTCTTTACCACCTGATCATAATACGGCTGAAACGCAAGCCACATCTTACTTGAATTCCCGCTCTTCTTATGCGTCATCTCAGCCTCCTCCTTGCCAATAACAATCCTCTCCCACCCGGGTCCACTTGCCGCATTCGCCAGCAACTGCGCATGGCAACAGCGATCTAAAGCAATAAACAGGAAAGCTGCCTCGTCCACCGTCGCTCCGCATGTAATCATGCCATGGTTCTGTAGAATAATACTACGGCAGTTGCCTAGCGATTTCGCAATACGTGCTCCTTCTTCGGTCGAGATGACGGTGCCGCCGTAGCGCGGGTACACGGCCAGGTCATTGTAGAAGCGTAGCGCGTCTTGGTAGATCATCTCAATAGGGCGGCCAAAGCATGAGAATGCCTTACCATACACCGAGTGTGCGTGACACGCGGCATTTAGGTCAGGTCGTGCCTTGTGGATCTCGCTGTGGATTGCGAAGGCAGGGCCGTTAATGGCCGCCTGCGCGCCTTCAGGCTGCACTTCGCCTTGCTCATTGACGAGAACAAGATCACTGACGCGGATTTGCGAAAAGTGTGTGCTGAGCGGGTTGATCCAAAAGTACTCGGGATTGAGGGGATCACGGAGGGCTAAGGGTCGGTCAGCTTCCGTAAGAGTACACATGACGTTCAGATCGCATGACTTACATATGTGCCCTGCAACACCTTCGTCGAAGCCTTGGCGTGCAAAAACGCGGAATGCGACGGCGAGGTGCTGCTTCTGATATTTACGTTGGTCCTCGATATTGTCGAAGCGCGGGGGCGAGCGGATGGTGACTTTGCCCGCCTTGTCGCCTAGGAAGTGCACCTCCTCAAAGAAGCTGCTGCCGTTATCGGCCACTGTATTCTGAGAACTAGGCGTATCGGCCTGCATAGGCAACAGCTTCCCACTGACATCTCCGAGAGCATTTGTCACGGTGGAGGTAATAGTTGAGGACTCCATAATGGGTGGTGGCTTTGGTAAGTTAGCTTGAGATGATGTGTGTGTGTCCAGCAGGATATATGGTGAATATTATGCACTTGATCTGAGTTTCTTAGCGTAGCGTAGTCCGGGCCTTGAGAATTCCCCATTGATATACATTTCAATTACAAGAAATCCGGATAACACTGCCGTCCTTGTTACCTTGTCAGTTTGTCGTCGGACTGAAACTCTCCGTCGGACAAGCTCCGACCGACCCCCCCCCACGTTTTGATCGACCCAATGACATGGTATTCCCTGTACCCTCAGGGGTCCCAGCGCCACTTGTGTGTGTGGGGAAGGGCCCGCTTCCCGACATAAGTGGATCCCCGTTCAACGCCATCATCCATCGGCCTCAAAACCTCCGTCTCCTCTCACGTGGTAGGGCAACAAACAGTTTCATCTACAGCTGAGATGAGGCGCGCGCAAAAGCTTGCGTTTAGTCAGACCATCCCCACAATGTCCTTGAATATTTAGATGCTGTCGCCTGCCATGTAGGTACCGTCCTCTCAAGCAGCAATTCTCCCCCATCTTCCATTACCTCATCTCTCAGTGCTATGCCTTCTATACCATCAGTCACCAGCGCCGCAGACGTCCTCGTTATCGGTGGAGGAAATGCGGGCTTCACAGCAGCAATACAAGCGGCAGAGGCCGGTGCAGGGCGCGTCGTGATCATCGACAAGTGTCCTGAGGAGTGGGCAGGTGGCAACAGCTTCTTCACAGCTGGCGCCTTTCGCACCGTGCACAATGGCACAGCGGATCTGCTGCCCATCGTTAACAACGTCACGGCTGATATGGCTAAGCTCATTGACCTCGAACCCTACACGCCCGCGGAATTCCGCAAGGATATTGACCGGATGACTTCGGGGAGGACCGATCCTGAGCTGAGCCAGGCCCTAATCGAGGAGTCGAATGCTGCCGTTAAGTGGCTAGCGAAGCAGGGCATCCGCTTCCAACTCTCTTTCAACAGACAGGCATACAAGGTCAATGGCCGCTTTAAGTTCTGGGGCGGCATGTCCCTGAAGACCGATGAGGGGGGGAAGGGCCTAATCCAGGACCACCAGAATGCTGCGCGCCGCCACGGCATCGAGGTCTATTACTCAACCGCCGCAAAACGCATCATCACGGACCAAGCTACGGGCGCCGTGTCAGGTGTTGTTGTCGAGGTCCAAGGCATCGACAAGATTATAAAGACAAAAGCCGTGATCCTTGCCGCCGGCGGTTTCGAGGCTAACCCCCGCATGCGCTCGCAATATCTCGGTCCGGGCTGGGACCTGGCACGCGTTCGCGGCACCCCATATAATACCGGCGACGCTCTCGAGTTTGCCATGCGCGATGTGAACGCCAAGCAGGCCGGCAACTGGTCCGGATGCCATAGTACATGCTGGGACGCCAATGCACCGGCCAACAGCGGCGACCGCGCCATCTCCAACGAGTTCACCAAGAGCGGATACCCGCTAGGCCTGATGCTGAATAACGGCGGCGAGCGCTTCGTCGATGAAGGTGTTGATATGCGGAATTTCACTTACGCACGCTTTGGCCGCGCGATCCATGGGCAGGCTGACGGCGTGGCATTCCAGGTCTGGGATCAGCGGATGATTCCTTGGCTTCGGGACGAGGAGTACCGTGATGCGGTAGTGGAGAAAATTTGGGGCTCGACGCTTGAAGAACTGGCAGAGAATTGTGCTCAGCGTGGGCTGAATGATACAGCAACTTTTATCTCGACTATCAAGGAATATAACTCGGCCGTCTATGCGTCACAAAAGGAGAAGCCAAGCTTAGTTTGGGACCCCGCTGTCAAAGACGGCCTCTCGACTCAAAGTTCTGCAGTGAAGCTGGCGCTACCCAAATCTAACTGGGCACTCCCAGTTGACAAAGGTCCATTTATGGCGGTTAAGGTATGCTGCGGTATTACATTCACCTTCGGGGGCCTGTCGGTCAACCCAGCTAGCACAGCTGTCATCTCGCAGTCAGGCCGTGAGGTTGAGGGTCTCTTCTGCGTAGGCGAGATGTTGGGAGGCCTGTTTTATGGCAATTATCCGGGGGGCAGTGGTTTGACGAGCGGCGCCGTGTTTGGACGGAGGGCGGGTGTTGCGGCAGCGAGAGTATCCGGTGCGAAGGGAGTGGTAGCGACTGAGGTGGGTTTCTCGTCGCGGTTGTAGACTCTTGCATGGGATAAATGTATATTTTTAGCTAAAACTTATACAATTTATAATTACGTGCTCCTTTAACCCCCCACTTATTATATACTCTTAAATATTTACTTTAGACGTCAACATACCCTCAAGTAATACCCTAACTCCTACCAACTAAATTTGTCACTAGACTACGATCTTCAATTTCACGGAGATGTCAATCACAAACGAGATCAGAGATTGGTTGATAATCGCAGAGAACAACCTAGTTTTCGAAAATAATGTTTCCGTGCCTCTAAAAGATTCTCCTCTACCCGTACGCTGCAGTGTGTCACGGACCATTGGGTGAGGGATCAGTGAGTGAGAGACCACTATAATTATGAATATGCATGTCTCGTGTCCTAAAGAGGTTCGCGACCACAGGCCATGGACAAACCTTTTGCACTACACTGTAGTTATCGCCTCCTCCCTGAGACTGTAAAATAAATGAATATTCTAGGCTTGCTTGGTCCCTCAACGACAATGTCTAAACCCCAGGACTTGTCTTGAAGGGCAACTTCCGATGCAGCCTCGACACAATCTCCGTATAATCCTTCTCGTTCTCTGCGGTGATGAAGCCGTGTCTTACAAAAAAATCTATCATCACTGTTGCACAGCTAGGCTTAAACTCCCCATTCCTCATCGCCTCCTTTACCTCATCAACACCAAGCAAGTGAAAACTCTGCACGTCGTTGTCAACTGGCTTGAAAATCACATCCTCCCCTACCTCAAGGTCGTAAACGTACAACACTCCCGGATTCATAAGCCCCAGTTCTCCGCCAGCCTTCTCGTCAGATATATTGAACCATGTTACAGTTCCCGCAGCCACAGTGTCTCGTCGTACCAGCTCTTCTGATAAAGCGGCCTCTTCACCGGCCTCACGAACAAGGCATTCAAAGGGCATCTCACCCCTTGCCACGCCTCCTGCGACAGTATTGTCTAGCATGTTCGGCCAGGTGGATTTCTTCGCATTTCTTCGCGGGATCCAGAACTTCATTCCCGAGCTCGTACGTGTGTAAACGGTCATGTGTGCCCCTCTTCCCACAATGCCGAATAGCGAGCTCGCAGACCGTTCGATGCCAATATCGAAACTTGCACCTACAATTGGAAAGTGTTCATCACGCTTCTTCCCCAGTTCAGGAAAAATCTTCTTCTCGCGGGTGAGATCGAGTAGGTCATCAATCGCTTTTTGACATGCCTCTTTCCAGTCTTCGCCATCCTGTTTGATCAGATGGACTTCTTTATATGGGGCCGTAACGAGGCGGAAGTCGACCGTCCATGGCATGCGTTGAACAATGGAGTCCAGGAGAAAGCCGTGTGGTTGAGGATCGTCGGGAAGGCAGAAAAGCCATAACGACTCTAGCTCTCTGTTGTAGGCATCGGTACGACATGGCTCGTAGTACGGGAAGCTAGGGTTCAGGAAGCACTAGTAAGCCCAAGTCGATAGGGAGATGCGATGTGGGGACGGGACTTACTTATCACACTCGTGGACAATTTCGAGAATGCTCTTCATGGCTGTTGAGGATCAGGTAGGATACCTACCCTGGACAGTCTTTGTAGGGAAGAATGAGGATAGAGGGCTTCTAATTCAGAATGGGTCACGACAAGATGTTTGCGACCTTGGGCTTTTAAGCAGGGCCTAGCTGTGCTCGCAATAAGAATAAACACAACATATTACATCAGTAACTCAGTAACGATACCTGCCACTAGCCGAGTAGGGTTAGCTACAGCAGGTGTCCCCACAGCTTCGGACCTTGCGCTAAGATTAGCCTGTAAACTAAGGCCGATTACAGGACAGCTCCAGCTTGAGCGACGATTTGCCGGTTATGTTCCCAGGACTATACATGCGCCATGCGCCATAACGCTCTACAAAACTAAGATAATATCGAAGGAATCACGCAGTCTGTGGGTCAGAATATGCATCCAGAACGAGCAACATCCACTTCCCAACAAGGCAGAGCAAGTTTGGCCCTAGATATAGCCGAGAACGTGATTCATACAGATATTCAAACGCAAGAGATCAAAGTGCAACTTCTCTGGCAACTCCCGTCTTGTTGTTGCAGAAATTGTTATTGCGCCCGTCACAACGTCTCCTACAATCGTAGTCCTCCATTTCTTGACAGACTCCTGGGAGTGCTCTTCCTACACCGGCCTAGCAATCATTGAACAAACCTGTGATTCTACAACTTGTGTGCTCTATGGCTACCCTAACATATCCAATGGTGGCCTCGTTGTCACCATTATAAGCAAGGCGATGAGCTTCTTCCTGAAGCGGAATAAAGATCTTAACACTCTCTCCGATTTAGGTGACGTAGTGACGGCAGATTTAGGGGTTAGTTTTATAAGGCCTGTGAAAATGCCGCAGACTGGGTCAAGGGAAAGAAGGACATTGTGGAAGCAGATGTAAAAGATGGCGAGGGCATGGTTCTGGCACATGGTGAAGCGCTGTGATGCGTGGAAATGACCACAGGGGACTGTTGGAAGAATCTATTTCTCATTCATATTTGAACGGCTGTTAAATGATCACTCGTAACATCCAAAGTCGCTAGGTTTCCCATGGGATTACAGTGGCATCGCCAGCGCCTCCTTAGATTGTCACCAGGTGATCTGTATATTTGTGGAACTCTTAGTTTTATATAAGGAAGTCTCCACAATGCCTCAAAGAAATCTTCTATCCGTCTTCATATTCAGTTTTTAGGCCGTAATCCGTCCTTTATCCTTCCACTTCTGCAACTTGCATCTCAATACATACACCCATTCACTCGAAAACATCCATAGCCAAAGTAAAATAAAGCAGAGAGACACTGTTATTGACCCGAGCAAGCTTAATATACTGAACCAACGGAAGGCAAGCCAAATATTTACCCAGTGTGTCTCTGGAGTCTGCTCAGCTGCTAAAGCAACCTGCATCGAGTTTAAAACAGTAGAAACTACCGCAAAGACAAACAATATGGGCCCATACATCCTCGCAAAGTAATCGCCATACTGTCCGTGTAGATTTTCGTAGTGAGATTTCCTCAGGAGAAATGGAGCATAGAGGTTAAGCCGCGATAGCCTCAGCTCCCCGTAGCAGTAGCGATTCGAAACATCCGAGTCTCTGATTTCAAGCGCCGAAATAAATTCACAGAACTCTTCCCATTCACCGAGGTTATCGAGTAAGTTGAGCCGTTTATGTGTATATACTATTCAGCTTTTTTAACGAAACAACTTTAGTATCATTGCGATTCATGGCATTGGCGCCCATCCCGACGACACCTGGTGCAGCAAGGGCGGTGTCAACTGGCTTAGTGATAAGAGTATGCTGCCCTCGGTAGTGCCAAACGCTTGAATACTACGATACGGATATGAGTCACAGTGGTATGGAACTAGTAAAGAAGTAATCATCACGAACACGACGACGGTCGCAGATCGATTCCCGGCAACCTTGACCGTGTTACAGAAGGTAGGCTACATACTATAATGGGGCATTCCATAGTTAACGTCTAATCTCCCCAGAAAGTTCCATATCGACCTATAATTCTTATAGCACACTGTTTCGGTGGTTTGGTAGCTCTAAAAGTCAGTTTAGCAAGGACAATTCGGTCCGCGCCTAACTCCTCTATAGGCACTCCTCGAAGCAAAAGATGCGACCGGTAGCGATGGTAACCCGATGTGGGGCCGTATCTTCGACTCTATTACTGGGATTATATTCCTAGGTACACCTTTTAGAGGTTCAGAGGGCATGCGGATGAATGAGATGCTCGAATATGTGAGGAACAAACATGAGGGAGTACAGGGCGAAGTCCTCCGAGTGCTTGAAAGAAAAGATGAATATCTCAAGGATCTAGTACATCGATTTGGAATGACACGGAAACTACCAAACAGCGCCAAAGTTACCTGTTTCTACGAGTTGAAAGAAAGCAATGTTGGAGCTATCGTGCGCCGCGCCGAAAGACAAATGGTGCGTTTATCTGTCATGTATTGCAAGTTTCTAATTTTACGATAGGAAATTGTAGTGGACGAGAGTTCTGGCTGTCTCGATTCAACGGAAAAGTACTCCCTCGGTCGAGATCATTTTGAAATGAACAAATTTGATAAGTTTGACGATGAAGATTTTAGTATTGTGCGCAATGAGATCACAGACATGATGGACCAGGCCCCTGGATTATTCCTAGCCCGTCGTCGCGGTAAGTAAACCCCTGGTTTTGTTGAATTATAATTAAAGTTTTCGTCTAATAAAAAGAAAATAATGTAATGACACTGTGCAATAGCTCAAAGACCTGAGCGAAACTGTGAGCTACCAAGCGGGTCACGATACTTCAAGACAGTCCTCAGCGATAGGCCATTCTGGGAGTACCCGACGATGGTTTCGTACAAGCTATACGAAGCAATATATAATGCATGCAAGACCGAAGGTGGGAATGGCAGTGAGAAAATCAATTGTATGTGCTTTTTCTTAGCATGTACATTAAACCTATAAAGATGCAGTCACCAGAAGATATCACTAGTGCTAATCCCCTGTCTAGATTTTTCATTTCTCCTGGAGTTAGAAGACTACGGAATCAAAGTTGAACAAATAGAAAAGTCCTGGGCACGCCTTCCCCGCGATACAGATACTCCTGGCCAGATATCACACTCAAAAGGATATACCATGGCAATATTATATATGCTTCATATGGAAATTTGCTTGAATAAACGACCGAAAGATTTACGGGATCCCGGTGGAGAGAAGCGGCTCCGACTTCTGAAAAACTATGCAACATGGGTACCATGTGGATGTGGCGCGTGTGGTTTAGAATGGAATTTTGCGAATGATATTGGTTTATTGAACGGTTCCGGAAATATGGATTGTGAGATATTAAACAAAGGTGATAAACGTGGGAGGGTCTTGGCAGATACCAAAGCGAGCTGGGAGGGATCTCATTAGACACCGTTACTTGAACATGTCAATCAAGTTACGAGTAGGAACGAGGGATGTGGGGCTCTCATTTTAGTTCTCGGAGTAAGGGATTAGCCAGTGGTTCTGCTGGTGATCGTTCCTTAGTGAATACGTACGGCAAGCAGCCACAGCTATGAACTACTGTCGTCAAGAACATTCACGGAAGTTCTAAATGAGGGATGATGTATTACTGTCACTATATAATTTCAATATCATCATTTACTAAGTTCTAATCGACCTTCAATATCTATCACTTCTGCCGGTTCCCTTACTCCTCTCAATACTGCGGTGGGTACTGAGGTGGTGGCGGGTACCCTCCCTGTTGCTGATAACCACCCCCACCAGGCGGCGGCGGGTATCCCCCCTGCGGCGGATACTGTCCCTGTCCACCCTGCTGGCCCTGATGTCCTCCATCATGTTTCTTTCCACCCTGCTGTCCGCCATACAATCCCCCCTCATGCGAATTCCCAAAGTGATGCTTCCCCTCCGGCTTCGGTAAGTTCCCTGGCGCTGTCCCGCCCTGGTGCGCTCCTGGGAAGCCGCCCGGCGTCTGCTGTCCGTACTGCTGGTGTGGTGGCTGCTGCCCGTATGCGCCTGGGATAGGGGGTGGGGCCCCGTACTGGTGTTGCTCCTGGCCGTAGGGCTGCTGCTGTGGTGGTGGTGCTTGGCCGTAGGGCTGCTGTTGTGGTGGTGGTGGCGGGTACTGCTGCTGCTGGGAGTTGTAGTTTGTGTTTGGTGGGGGACCGCCGTATGGAGGTTGCTGTTGCTGCTGGCTGCTGTTATATTTGTTGTCGCTGCCGTACTTGTTGTCGCTGCTGTGCTTGTTATCGCTGCCGTATTTGGAGTCTTGTCCCTGGGCGCCGCCGTATGTGGACGTCGATGATGAACCACCAGGGTTGTACGCAGGAGGCGGTGCCTGTCCCTGATAACTGCCCTGCTGGTCACTGCCAGAGTATCCATATCCCTGACCTTGCTGTCCATGCTACCACAATTGTTAGCACTCACTCCTCGAATCAAATTGAGAAAAACTCACGGTTCCGCCCATAAGCCCACCAACCATCCCCATTAGTCCTCCTCCACCACTACCTCCCTGCTGATGAGCACCACTGTAATTGCCAGTCTGGTCGCCGCTATAATTCCCGCTATGCTGCTGAGAGCCCCCATACTGTCCCTGGCTCTGGCTATGGCTCTGGCTCTGGCTGCTCTGCTTCCCCCCTCCCAAGAAGCTGCTGGCCATCCCAGCGAGGCCGCCCGATCCTCCACTTCCGCTGCTGCTCTGCTTTCCGCCTCCTAGCAACGACCCAGCGAGGCCCGCAAGTCCACTGCTACCGCTGCTGCTGCTTTGTTTCCCACCTCCCAGCAAAGACCCCGCCATCCCGACGAGTCCGCTGCTACCACTATTCTGTTTTCCCGACCCGGATCCCATGGCGTATTTCATGGCCATGCTCTGCTATGCGTTAGCTTCTCTCCCACCGCTTGATATCCACCGCGGAGAAACCAGGGATACATACACCCAACCCCCTCTCTCCGTCCGGTCCATCTCCACCCATGCCCCTCTCGCCTTCTCCAGGCTGCTGCTGCTGTCCAAAGCCGGAATTCGAGCGCTCTTCATGCGGCGTGCTCGAGGAGCTGGCCGTGGGCACATCCCAGCGCGTCTGTCGTGTAGAAAGCTCAACAAAGTAGTATTTCCCCGACTCGGCATCCCACTGAGCGATCCATCCCGCTGGCAGCGCCGGGGGCTCGTGCGAGGGGCCTTCGTTCATTGTTGCGAGTATTTTTGGATTGAGGCTTTGTTTGTTCGTTTCGTTCGGTTCGTTGGGTAGAGTTTCGTGAACTCAAGTCTTGTCAGGGTCTTGATTGTATCCGTCGCACGTCACAGGGTTTATCTGTGCTATCGTTCTCAAACTCAAACTCTCTGTTGATCGATTCTCTAGAAACAGGTCAGGTCAAAATCGCAAAGAACCTCTTCTTCAATAAACCCACAAAATCCCAAGACCCTTAGACTAGATCCGGCGAGTAGTCGGCCTATAAGGTTGGTAGTAAAGTTGAGTTTCCGGGTTGTTGTCTAGAGTGGGAGTGGTCGCAGCCCCGCTAATGTGGCGCACGGTCGGTGGTGGGAGGTGCACAGCCTCATCGCTTACGCCACGGACGCCAAGGCTGGTATCACGCCGCGACTGACCCTACCGCCCCGGGTGAGGAAGTAGGCAGTAAAGGGGAGCCAAGGGGAGCTATTAGCTCTATGGCAGGGAGGTCTAAATGGCGCATGAGAAGGGTTCAGCTACGCAGGGCTAGGGCGGGATAGGTGGTGCGCGGCTGTGGAGGCTGGAGGGTTTGTTCGTTCAGCTGTGGCTCATTTTTAATTCTGGCACTTGAACAATGGCCTTGGTCGGGGTGTATTTATGATGGGAACTGGCAAAGCAGATGGCTCCCATGGAATCTAATATACATTTCACTTCCAATAGCCCCCTTGGGTTGAGACGCCACTAGCCGGTAGACACGATGCACAGCGACTTTAGATACCGGAATGCCGGAGGAGAGCTTCGGCGAGGCTCCCGCACGTCGTAAAGTTAAAACAGCTTCACGGAGCGCGTCTCTGTATATATACTTAGAATAGAGAATATCCCATTTCATGATGTGAGGGCTAGAAAGCTGCTGAAAATGGTAGCCATGATTTACCCGCAATGTCCGGAAGCGTATCCGACGATTTCCCCGCACCGGCAGTAAAACACGGCATCTAACACTGGGAGGGTCAACTCCGAAGAGCACTGCACCATAGTGTTGTTGCAATATGCTACGCCTACCCTGGCCGAAGCTGTGGGACGAAAGTATAGGGGCGGATTTCGGCATATGTAGATCTCAAGCTCGGCATCGGTTAGCACACTTGAGTATGTTCTAGATATAAAGACGAATATCCGCTCTTCAGCCAAGCCACGCGTGGAAGATTATTAAGCACCTTTAAACTGTTATCCTTATATACCCTTCTCCTGCTATACCGGAAACATGACCCAGCACGTCGACGTCCTGATCTGTGGTAGCGGCTCCGCTGGGCTCTGCGCCGCAACATGGCTGGCCCGATGTGGTCTTAGGTGCAAAGTCCTCGAATCACAGCCTGGGCCATTGAAAATAGGGAAAGCCGACGGCGTACAATGTCGTACAGTTGAAGTCTTTGAGAGTTTTGGTATCGCCGAAGAGATGCTTCGGGAAGCGTACCATGTGTTAGAAGTTAATTTCTGGGGGTCGAACGTAGATGGAAATCTAGTTTGGACTGGTAGGACAGCAGATACCGCGCCAGGACTGTCACATCAGCCACACTTAATCTTGAATCAGGCACGAGTTAATGGTTTGTTACTAGAGTCGATGGAAAGGTTTAATGGGCAGATCGTGGATTATGGGTACGATGTCAAGAGAGTACAGGTTGATAGTGAGGAAGCTGTTAATCCAGAGGCCTACCCTGTGACTGTGGTCGCCCTAAAAGACGGAGTGGAGGAAACTTTCAAGGCAAAGTATGCCCTAGTAAGTGATCTGTATCCCTAATACAGTATTATTTCTCATCCTGGCAGGCTTGTGATGGCGCACATAGTGCTGTGCGCAGATCTCTTGGTTATAAGATGGTTGGCGATAGTAGTGATGTTGTGTGGGGCGTAATGGACGTGTTTCCACGAACAAACTTCCCTGACATCCGCAAAAAAGCAACTCTCCAGTCTAACTCTGGAAGTCTCTTGATAATCCCGCGCGAAGGTGGCTCCATGGTACGCTTCTATATTGAGCTACCATCCGGGACAGCAGCCAAGGACGTCCAACTCTCTGACCTACACTCTACTGCATCGCGGATTTTCCATCCCTATCAGATTGAAATCGCAGAAACTTTCTGGTGGTCAGCCTATGCCATTGGCCAGCGCCAGGCAGATTTCTTCTCCAAGGACAATCGCGTCTTCCTCACTGGCGACGCTTGCCATACGCATTCGCCAAAAGCGGGGCAGGGTATGAACACGAGTCTACAAGATGGATACAACATTGGCTGGAAGCTCGCGCAGGTCCTGAAAGGCCAATCCCCGCCAGATCTTCTTGAGACGTACGTCCAGGAGCGTCAGAAGGTGGCTGCTGACCTGATTGACTTCGACCGCGCATTCGTAAAGGCTTTTAGCTCAAAGGCGGCGAAGGAAGATGGCTCAACCGAGTTTAAAGAACATTTTATTAAGGCCGGACAGTATACAGCGGGCTTGGCGGCAAAATACGGAGACTCGCAGATTACGAATGCAAAGGACAGCATGCAGAGTCTGGCAGCTAATCTCATAGTAGGGATGCGCTTCCCGAGCGCGCAGGTGGTGAGGTTCTGCGATGCAAAAGCAATGCAGCTTGTGAAAGCTTTGCCGTCAGATGGGCGCTGGCGGGTTGTTATATTCGCAGGGGACATAAAACAGCCTGGAAGTGCCACTAGACTTGAAGAGTTGGGAGCCTATCTTTATTCCACCGGTGGTCCCGTTAGATCTCACACACCTGTGTCTGCAGATATCGACTCGTTCATTGAGCCAATCGTGGTTCTCTCGGGCCAGCGTGTCGACACCCTGCAGGAGCAGATCCCGGATTGCTTTTCGCCTATAACTGGGAAGTGGAAAATGCGAGGTTCGTGATCTCCTTTCGAAAATGGATAGAGCTGACAATGTTTCTATGATAGATTTACATAAAGTATATTTTGACGATGGGAGCTACAATTCGGGGCATGGAAAGGCATATGAGTTCTATGGTATTGAGCCAAGCAAGGGCGCGGTGGCAATTGTGAGGCCAGATCATTGTCGGTGTTCCCCTTTCCTTTTTTCCCCTGACTACGTCGGTGCATGGAAAGACACGGCGCTAATGGAAATAGATATCTCAATGATCACTAAGATTGAGAATCACGAGGCTATTGGAGACTTCTTTGGGGGATTCGCTCTCCAGGCACCGTGATGCAGATAGGGTAGTGCATTACAAGAACAATTTGCTAGTATTTCGTACGAAACGAAAATGAAACTATGAACACTACAGTACTTTAAATTATACACGTGTTGCAGATAGTTTTGCTTTTACTATTTATATGTATTAAGAAAATCAGACTCTTACACATTTTAGCTTAATTAAATTGTGGATGTTTTATTGTTCCACGAATTGATTTAAATATAAAACTTTACATCCTTGAATATTATATTGCTTTCCGACAATTACTTCCATATGGTAGTATAAGTCCTAAGCAAAACAAATCATATTTTTCTATTTATGATTCGCTTTGCACCATGGATTCCGTGATACTATCTAATTACTCCGTTCTGGCCAGGCATCGAACAGTCCTTCGTGAATCTTTATGTTTCCGAACTTCACCTCCCCTTCCCCATCGTGAATGAACCGAATCCCTTTCGAAGCCGTATACCATGATCTATTAATGTTAATATTTACAATATGATAGAGAAATTATGGTGTTACTTACCGGGCCCAAGTGCTTATGGCAAATCTGCCATTGGCATGGACTTCCACGATCGAATTGTCAACAACGATAGTTAGTTCCAACGTCTCTATCCGCTCCTCACCCTTCTCCATAACATCAAATAAACGCAATTTACCGCTCTCGTTGCGGGCGTCGATACCACCCGTAGTCGAGGACGCAGCACTAGAATTGGTGCGGTCTATGATGATTGACTCGTTAGAGAATTGATAGTAGATCTTAGTCGTCTCGAACTCCGAGGACAGGACTTCGAAGCCAGCCTTAAGATCCGATCCTCGGGCCGATGCGGGGAACGAGAGTGACGCGGTCAGGACGTAGAATTTCGATTTTGGACAGTGCTGGAAGGCCACTGGTCCTGGCGAGCTCAGCGTCTGGCCGGGCTCAGTAAACGATCTGCCACTCGTCAATTGAGTCATGGTCTCCCGAGCAATCTCTTGCTTTAGCGTAGTGAGCTCAAGGACGCCCAAGTTGCTGCTTGCAACTCTCCACGAACCTGTTTCGCGAGAGAGCTCGTTATCTACCACATTGGATATCGTTCCGACACTTAGCTCTCGGGGAAGCAACAAAGCGCCAGTCCAGTTCTGCTGCAAGGTGGGAAAGTTGTGCGTGCCATAAAAGTCGCCAGTAAGCCACACGTATGTTATGAACCGATCTGGCGAGTTGCTTTTAATTGACGCTTTCGAGTCTGCAGGTATTTCTTTCCCGGCAGCAGCATATGCCGATGCACCCCAGTCTAGAAAGCCCGCCATGGTCGGCGTGAACTTGACATCCCCATCCTGAAGGGTCACGTTGCCTGCTGCCCAGAGCATTTGCCGCGAGTCCGAGACCTCTGGTACAATAGGCTCAAACGACCATTCTGCGCCAACTGTAGTGAAGACTTCACCCTCTGCGTTATAGCCGTTCTTGTCGAGGCTGAATAAATTAGATACTTCAAAGTTAAACCCCCATTGGCCAGCCCAGTCACCATTTCCCCAAGTCGAGTTCGCTGCTTCGTGCCACCACTGGCCGAGGTATTCCCAGTACTGGAAGTCGGGATCGTGTTGGCGGTAGAGGAATTGGGAGGGGCCGTCTCCGTGCACACCTCCCGAGATGACGGTATACCATGTCTGTGGGTTGCTCTCGAGGAGCGAGTCTAGTTTGGCATTTTGAAAGACGAAGGGGTCGCGAAAACCTGTTACATTAACAGCGAAGGGCGCGGAGGGAATAGCTGGTCCTTGACGCAATTTGGTAAAGTTGCGACCGCCGTCATAAGAAACTGCCAAAGACTGGGTCTCACTTCCTCTTGTATATGGAATAGTCCATTGGATGGGCAGATAGGAGACCGAAGTGTACAGTAGAGTCGGCTTGCCACCGATTCCCGCCGGAATGACGGAGCCGTCAAAGACGGCGATGGGGTCGTTCACTCCACCTGCAACGATGAACGGTCGTCCATCAGGATTTAGGTCGCGGTATGTGACAAGGTCATCAGTTGTAGCCCCAGAAGCACCACCGTGCAACCAACCAACGTGGAAAAGTCCTGTGTTGGGATCAGTATAGTGCATACACGGATCACCAATTTGGCCAGATGGCGGAAGAACGTGGGCTCTAGGTCTCCATGTTTCGAACAAGCTAGAATTGGCAAGTGTCGAAAGGTTGGGTGGTGCTTGGTTGTAGTCGACGGAGTGACGTTGGCCTTTGGTCCATTGTGAGACAGCTGAACTAGCTGCGGAGATAGCTGGAAAAGCTGCAAGAACTAACGAGAATTTCATGGTAACAGGCTATACAGAGTATTCCGCAGGTTTCCATCGGATATTCCATCGTCTTTATATGTTATTCTACGCCTAGGGAGTTCTCACGGCAAAATGATTACGAAGTATGGGCATTGCCAGAGCGGCGATACTTCGGTAGCTTAGAAGTGGAGAACCCCACTTGTAGAGTCCCCCGCATCTTGAGTCTGGAGATCTTGCGTTAATGGATCCGCCGAATAATACAGCCGTACTAGATAAAATGTGTAAGACGTACAGTACTCCGCATGTAAGAAAAGTGTGGAGCACAGTTATATGTCATTGGTTTTGAAGTATTACGGAGACTTCCATATACGGAACAAAAAGTTCGGCAAATATACGGATCACTAACCCAAAGTAGGCTGCAAGGGGAGTTATTAGCTCTATGCTAGGGAGAAGTAAATGGAGCATGAAAATGGATCAGTTGTACGTGGTGCGGGATATCCGATGCGCCGCTGTGGGGTTTGGAGCGAAGATGGTGTGGTGTGGTTTACTCAGTTAGCCGCGGCATTCATTAACTTTTGATGCCCTCGAGATGTTTGCGCGCTGCCAAGAAGCCACATCAACTGTATCACGGCGACTACCTCGACATGCAAAGGGCGAAGTGGTTATTGTGGACACGCGCCGCGTTTTGGATTATACAATGCCGAAGGGAGGCTGCCGCAAGGCTCCCGCGGGTCGAAGAGGAAAGTCGTTCAAATGGCTCCACAAAGCGCGCGCCTGTATTCCTGGATCAGGCAACACTCTGGAAAGAAAATATTTCTAACCTTATTATATTACTCGCTAATTCTTCTCGCTGTTGACGCAGTGGCGTAAAATGTCCCGCCCCTTGTCGTCCGGGTTACTGGTTCGTTTTAAAGACGGCTGTCGTGGATAAGCGCCTGTATCACCAGAAAAATGAGAACCGAGCAAACACTACCAATAACGAGCTCAATATAACCAAAATACGCAAGTCTCTTGTTATTCGAGCCTCATCCCCACTTTGATATAGCCAGTAATGTTGCACTCGAGCCGCGACACGTGCGGCAGCCTTGTCGCAGAGTTATTTTTATATGCGGCTGGATTATACTATCGTGGCGTTAATTGAAGCATGGAAGTCCGCTTTCTCCGCCATTTCAATAATTTCTCGTCGCCAGCAGTGTTCGGCACGGATCGTGCATGACCTGAGCTGATCCGGATACTGATCCGGATATAACCTATCCGTCATAATTATGATCTATCCTTACGACCTGAGGATATATCCGGATCTTACGGATACTGCCAAGAGTAGCCAAGAGTAGCCAAGGCCACACAAATGCCAATGTGTAAATCTGTAATACCGGTTCAAATACCATCATAAATGTGACGATTGTAGTAAAAATAAGTGACTCTGAGTTATCAGATTTGCTATTAGAACATAAGAGCTAACTTATACACTTATTTTTATATTAGGTTATTTATAGATTTTGAGCCTCAATATCCTAAAGATCCGGATATAACCCGTATCTATCCGTCAAATGTTGGCCGGATCATGGACCTATCCGTGAGAGCTCCAGATCAGATCCGGATACGATCCGCCGAACACTGGTCGCCAGCGAGGGCATAAAGACCTCTCGATTTCCTGTCTTCATTAATTTCTTGTCACCAGCCATTCCTTAATTATTCGTCTTCTTTAGTTTCTTTTCATCAGTCACTCTTTTTTTCTATACATTTTACAGCCTATCACACGAGGCAGGCCTCTATATTTTCTGGCCTTCGCAACTTATACTTTATAATATACTCTCCGCAAGCCGCAATTCTTTTCCATAATATGGCTACTACGGACCTCTCAACTCGTTGCCAAATGCCAACTCTGGGCACACAGCCGACTTTGCCATTTTTTGCTCCGCAGCATTTCCATCGCCACTTGCGAAGGGCAGCAGTGCCTGATTCGAAGTTATGGTATACGATGACCACCCCCGAAGCTGGCGACAGCAACTGTTTGTTTGCAATACCCAACGTCGACGGGTCCGGTCCGTATCCTGTCAGATTCAAATCATGCAATCCACTTGAAGACGATTCTCTGTGGCAGTTCGTTCCAGACTCCCAGGGCCACTATTTCATATATAATAAGGGATGGGGAGGTTCTGGGCATCGATTGGACATCAACTGCCCTAAACCATCTATGTGCATCATGTGGATGGGCCCCTCGGGCGAGATATACAACAACCAGCGCTGGTTTCTTGTGAGTGGTTCCGTCGAAAGGCACAATATATAATGTTGACACACGGGGCAGGGTGGCAGTAATGGCCAATTTAAAATAAGCAGCCTCGGACTGCCAGGTAGCTCCCTGAGCTCTGCACTGGTCGATAACAACTACGTCGGCGTGATGCTAGACACAACCACTATTGGTGATGATTCAAGGAATTGGAAGCTTAGTGACGGTATTCCCGCACCATCCTCGTCTACTCCGCCAGCTTCGTCTATTGCACCAGTTTCTACAGTTGCACCAGCTCCCTCCATCACACCATCTCCATCTGTTGACTCGTCTCGACTAGACAACCATATCGTGTCTTCTACTCCTGCGCAGACTGAAAGACCATCATCAACATTGACACCTAACACGCCCGAATCCAATAATCCTGACATGTCTTCAACTGTTACTCAGCATGAAAGACCATCGACAACATTAGCATCCGACACTCCTGAATTCAGCAACACTAGTGTGTCTTCTACTACAGGTCAGATTGGAGGACTGTCGCCATCCGACACAACGAAACCCGACAACTCTAGCACAGGCACACCCGTTGGTACAATAGTGGGTTTATCAGTGGGGGGGTTCCTACTGATGGTGCTAATAGCTTGGCTGGTTCGGCGTTGGTGGCAACGCAGACCACCCAAACGACGTTTGAGTGCTAGTAATGAGCGTGTTGATGGCAATCAAGGTGTTGATAGGAATGAGCGCGTTGATGGCAATCAAGGTGTTGATGGCAATGAAGGCAATGAAGGCGTTAATGGAAATGGACCTGTCGATGGCAATGATGGGAACAGACGTGGCGATGGAAATGGACACGCTGACGGCAATGATGGCGTTGATGGCAATGGGCCCGTCCATGGCCAAGAAGGTGTTCGTAGTAATGGAATTATGATGGGGGAAGCGGAGTACGACAGTGAAGGGAGATTAGCGTTCGTGATAAGGGAATGTGATTAGAATAGGATGGAATGAATATTCGGATTATGACTCGCAATGAAAAAGCCTCGGATTAATGAATATTATCTTATTGTCATATTGTCATATCGCCATCTGCGGCAGGGGCATCTGAAGCCGTTTCACGGCCTCCATCCTCGCCTCTTCTCATCGTCGTCCTCATAATCCACCACCCTCGTATAATCATCATGGATCACCGGTTCGAGGGCAAGGCGGGGGAAGGGATGGAACGTTGCCATCGACTTGCAGAGCCAAGTGATATGAGAGAGCAAAAGGCCCAAGAAGATTTAAATACTGTATTTAAATGACCTCATCTTTGATCTTTTTATTGCAGCATTGTATAACCTCAACTACGTCAAGCTCGTCTGAATTTGGCATGTGCCAACTTGGGCGCTAAATACTGCCGGCGCTATTCTTAGCGCCTAGCGCCCAAATTGTTCCCCCACGCCGCATCAGTCACCGCCCCAGCCAGGTACCCTCGTACCTCTGAATGACCAAATCGATCTCCAGACCTGTTATCGTGCGTCCGTGAGCTCCTGGAATCATAGCACCACCCAAGGCCGCCCAACCTTCCAACAACTCACAGAACCAACACCACCGACATCACAACCCTCTACAGCCTATACCTGCTGCTCTTCCTCAGACGAGAAGAAGCATATATATCGATTATTTATTTCTTGCTGTGTTATTTGCCTTCGCTGAGGCCTCGAGACCCGAAACCCGGCGTGGTAATCGCTGGTGCCTTTGTCACATCAGGCAAACGGATCATCACTTCACCAGGTCTACGACACCATCCACGCCCCGAACCCAGTGGCCCCAACGATAACAGACCAGGCAGCAAGAGGCTGACCTGAAGCGGCCATCGTCGTCAATACCCAACAACCGTCACAACCAACACACACCTCCAAGATGTTCTCGGAATGTAAGTTGGCTGCCACCCACCCTCACTCTCCCTCCTCGCCACAAACAACCTGCTAAATCTATCCCCCACAGATGCCTCCCGTTTCCTTGCTCAATCCCAGTCCCGGATCTCCAGCTTCGTCCAACCCCCCGAAAGCGACACCGGATCCGTCGCCCCATCTCGCTCACGGCGTTCCTCGCGCCCTCTCGCCAGCACAGGCCGCGCCTACGCCGGGCGATCAGCGCTGGGGAATCCATATCAGGGCGGAGGTGGGGGACAGCTGAGCGGGTTTCCATTTGCGTCGCGGTTGTCGGCGGCGCCAGATGCGCCGCTGTTTCATAGTGCGCTGGATGAATTCAGAGAAGAGGATGACGAGGAGGAGAGGGAGAGGGATCTAGCGGATTTTTATGCACTGCAGAGATCGAGGAGGGTGGTGGGAGCGAGGATGGAGGAGAGTGAGGAGACGGAAAGGGAGGGTGGAAGTACGGTGGAGTTGAGCAGAGAGGAGGAGAGAGGCGCCGGGAGAGGTAGGGGGATCAAGAGTAGTTGGCATGGAGGGAGGGGAAGCGTGAGAGAGCGGGGGACAGAGCCGGAGACGCTCAGGGAGGTGCCTGAGGGTATACATTATGAGGATAGCCAGAGAAGGACGAACAGCGATGCAAGCAGCAATGAGCGAGGGCGTATGGTGGATATCGGGCTGGAATCAGCTATCGACGATAACGAACCACCGGATGACCTTACTTATGAAGCCGCTGATGATTCTCCGCCTGCCTTCCAGCAGTTTCGAACGCCTGAGAGCGGACCCGGGAGGATGCCAGATTCGAAGATCTTTCACGGGAACAGGGATTTGGAGGCTGCCATGATGGATAGTACGCGGCCTCCCAGTGTTGTGTCAACGGTACCTGCGACAATGGGACCAATGGCAATGGGCGAGTTACCAAAACACGACGTCTTCTGGGGATCGCTCTACCTTATCGGACTTGCGGCGCTTTTTTCGACCTTCTTCCTCGTGTTCTTGCACACGTCGACGCCGAGTTCGAAGGTTCCGCTTGGCGATACTATATACACGGCACTTCGGGCGTCATCTCACCTATTGGCAGTCGACACAGTCGTCGCGGTTATCATCTCGCTGCTCTGGCTAGCACTCCTCAGGTCCTTCGTACGACCTCTAGTCTACATCCTGGTCGTCGCCGTTCCTGTCATCCTATTCTCATTCTCTCTCTACCCACTCATCTCCTCCTATAAAGGAGTCGAGCACGGGACCTCAATCCAAGACCGCGCCATGCGCTGGCTCTCCTTTGTCCCCTTCCTTACCGCCATAATCTGGAGCTACACCGTCTTCCAAGGCAGACACTCCCTCCACAAAGCCGTCGGAATCCTCGAATTCTCGTCGCGCATCCTTGCCGCCAACCCAGCACTGCTAACTCTCGGCTTCGCGACCCTCGGCGCTGTCATTCTCTGGACTTGGCTATGGCTCGCCATGTTCACGCGCGTCTTCCTCGGCGGCCACCTCGTCTCCTCTATCTTCATCATTGACTTGGCCACCTGGTGGCTCGGCGCCTTCTTCGTCCTCATGTACCTCTGGACGCTCTCCGTTCTCAGTGGTCTCCAGCGCGTCGCCACTGCGGCTACTGTAAGCCAGTGGTACTTCCACCGCAACGCCGTACCTGCCCCTTCATCCCGCGACATCGTCCTCGCCGGACTCACTCACGCCTCAACCACCCAATTCGGCACCATCTGCCTAGCAACCCTCCTCGCTCTAGCTATCCGCCTGCCCGTCCTACTCCTCCCACGCCGCCTCCTCGCATGCGCATCACTGTTCGCATATAACCTCATTCCCTCCCCCGTTGCCTCCCTCACGAACCCGCTCACCCTCACCTACGCGGGTATCCAGTCGCAGCCTCTCGCCCCATCCGCGCGCGCCCTGAGCCACATGACATATCTCGGTCTTCAGGGCCCGACAACCACCTTAGCGCCACGATCATTTGGAGCCAGGAACCAGGGGAACGCGCCGCTTCTACCGTATAGGCTCGCGAAGCTACTGCTGCACGCGACACGCTGTATTATGGCTGTCTCGCTTGGATTCGGCGGCTGGGTTGCTACGGCACGGCAGCTGGAGATTGCAGGCGGGAAGGGGGTGAGGGGGAGTGTGTACGCTTATGTGGTTGGGATGGTCGCGGGGTTTATTGGGTGGGGAGTGCTGGGGGCGATGGAGGGGGTGCTGGCGGGGATTGTGGATGGATCGGTTGTATGTTGGGGGATTGAGAGGGGGACGGTGGGAGGGGGGAGGTATTGTCTTGAAGCTGGGTGGTTGTTTGGGGATGGGAGGGAGGAGGAGAGGGAGTAAGGGGTGGCCTGGACTGGCCCTTTTTTGTATTGTGGGAGAGTTTAGGTGTCGTATGCACGGCGTGACGGGGGGGTTGTATATTGAAGTCTGGAGTCTGGCGTAGAAGACGCCACGCATATGGCATTTTCATTTGGAGATAGAATGGAGTTGGGAGGGGAAGATTGTCATAGCTTGACTGAATATTGATTATTGCACCTCGGATTATGCAAGTGTACAGTACGAACAAGCCGTAAAAATTCAGATATATCTGAGACCCTATATACTGAAGTTGCATCATTTCCTTGGGGCGAGAGTAATATATAGCGGATCCTTCTGCCACAGGATGTACATTTCTTGGCGCTCCCAGCTCTTGGTGTCCGGTACAAGCTGCAGGTCGAAGTTCCACAACAGGCGGACGAGGATTAAGCGCATCTCAGCGTAGGCCAGGCTATCATGTCAAGTTAGCAAACTTGTCGATGAGAGTTGATAAAAAGGAAATGTTCAGATGACAGGTGTAGTTTCATACCTTTTACCAATGCAGTTTCTTGGTCCAACAGAGAAAGGCTGTAGCACATCTTTCGCGTCGGATGCAAAGCGTGAGTCCCCTAGCCAGCGCCCTGGAATAAAAGAGTTTGGCTCGCGGAAATTCTTTTCAGTGTGGTAGGAGGCCCACTGATTTACTGATACCAATGTCTGTTTGATTTAGTTATTTTGTTTTTAATGATAGGGAAACTGAGAGGACGCTTACCTTTGGAGGAACGAATTTTCCGTTTATAACAGCTCCTTGTTCTGGTACGTTACGAGGCAAGCCTACTGGTACCGGAGGATACATACGTAGTCCCTCATCTAAGACTGCAAGTAGGTATTTCAACTGTCCGACACCGATCAGAGTGATCTCTTCTTCTGTAGCAAATGCGCCCCTGATCTCATCGACAAGCTTCTTCAAAGTCTCTGGTTTCCTAAGAAGGTTGTATGTCACTCCTGACAATAGTGTAGCCGTGGTCTCAGACCCAGCAATCATGATAGCATTCGCAGTGGCTTCAATTTCCGGTATAGACATCCCCCTTTCGTCGTTGTGCCTCAAGATATATGTCATAAAGTCGGACCGGTCAGTCACCCTCTCCAACCTCGTCTTCACCTTCTCGACGACTAGATTTTGGTGATAGTCTCTTGTCTCTATGAGCTTCTTTGGTGCGAGTGCCATAATGACTGTCTGTGCTCCCGGAAACAATGCAGTGGTGCTGAAGATCGTGGCTGCTTTGATAGGATGCTTACCCAGGGATGGTAGCCTACGTTCTCAAGGCAGTCAAAGGGCTCTCCAAACATGAGATTGCCAATGATATCAAAGGTGGTCCAGTTGTACCAGGATACGATATCCAACTTGCTATTTCCATTGTCGCAGTTTTCGTGCAGGCGTTGAATAAACAAATCCATGTATCCTTTCATCAGCGGCTCTTGTTCCCGAAGGGCCTTCTCAGAAAATGCGTGGGCGACAAGGCGGCGCATTCGAGAGTGACCGGCAACATCTGTTGTGATGATGCTATGAGCTCCACCTGGGGGAGAAGTGTAGAAGTTGGGATCCTTTGGAAGCTGGGCATGGCCCTGTTTGAAGCCGTAGATATCCTTCCATGCATTGGCGTTGTTGTAGGATAGCTCGTTGGGACCGATGCGCACTACATCGCCGTATTTTTCATGGAGTTCGAGGACATGGTAGGAGAGTTGGCCGGAGAGAAGAACTCGAACTCTGGGTATGTGAGTTGCGGCCGACCAAAAAGGTCCTGGATACTTCGAGAGGGGGTGAAGGTAAACATTATAGAGTATATATCCACAAGTGAGCAAGACGGCCTGGGCATGATCATCAGCAATGACATCTTGGCACTTGGCCGGGGCTAAGATCAACATACAAGAAGGAGGAGCGAAGCAAATGTGCCAATTGTGGCCGGAACAACGAGAATAACTCCGGAGATGGAGTTTCCCAACGCCATCGTTTGAGACAGTTTTACAGACGCAAAATACTGCAAGCCACCAGAAGAAATATTGAATACATAAATGGGAACTCACGGAATATGGGGACCAAGGGGAGAGGACGCAATCCTCCCAAAAATGCCATTAACCGAAGTAGGATTTCATGCGACAATATTCCGACGAAGCCCTACAAGAGCTTCAAATAGCAAGGTATGGGACAGGGTATAGATCCATTTCTAAAGTTTTGCCTCCAAACAACTGCATTTATCTTCTTCCCTGTATGAACTACTAAAATAGCGTTCCGTGCGCCTGTTTACTTCGGTAAAGGACATGTATGGACACCCCTGCACCGCAAGGGCTGTCACATTTATGCCGCGACAGCCATACACTCATATGGTGCTTTTTCTGTTGATCGTATGATGAAACGGCAACTATTGCTTGGTTAGTTCCTTCGGGTGTCCCGCGTGGGTTCCGGGGAGCGGACCCTAGTGGCCGGGGAATTGGGCCCGCCCTTTCAAAAAGGGTATGTGGACGACTCCACTGAGAAATGCAATGCTTGGTATTGGACGAAGAAGAAGAGTTGATGATGGAGCAAGATATAGCAGCATAGCATTTATATTCTGCATTAGAATCCTATGTACTTTTATATACAAATTGAGTGGTAAAATACAACGCCTCATTGCGGGTTCCCCGTGTCATGGCCCGTCCCTTGCACATGGCTTCACTACCTAGAGCCGCCAGTTAGACTCTGTGTTCTTCACCAGTCCTGAGATAACTGCCGCATTGGTGAAAGTAGTAGGGTTCTTGCTACTCCTATTTTATACCCGAGCTGTCCCCGTACAATACTGAAGTTTCGAGCCCTCGGAATATGTTACCAGGACGTCAACAAACCTTGTTTGCCGGCAGGTGATATTGATCCCTTGTCTCAAAGATACGCCCTCGGTATTTTCTCAGGAGAGAGACATGGATTAGTTTTTTCCTAGCCACATATCAACACTCCGTTCCCAATGGAACCGAAAATCGAAAACACGACTCTTTCACAGTTAAATTCAGCATGGAGCAAGAAATCAAATTGCTGATAGTATTATGGACGTTTTTCGGCCTCTCCACCGCGACAGTGGGATTACGCTGTTATGTCCGCTTGGCAATAGCGAAGTCTTTTGGTATCGATGACTGGTTTATGATCATTGGATATGTGAGTTGCTCTGCGCTGGTTCGATATGTTGTCTATGAACTCGTTGCTAATATTTGTGCGTTAGGCTCTCTTTGCGTCTCTCGTCGGTGTACTTGTTGTCTCGATTCATTATGGACTTGGTAAATACGCACTTGATCTGCTGCCATACCAGCAGATCAATGCTGCAAAGGTGTGTTGTGTTACCTCCTGGCACAGAAGAACGATTGGAGCTAATAAAAAGCTGTTAGTACTTGATTATTGGCGAAATGATATACATCATCGACTCTGGATTTATAAAGATTAGCGTCGGATTGCTTTTACTTCGCCTGGCTGTAGTGCCTATCCATCGATACATACTTCATGCCTCTATTTATATTATAGCTCTGTGGACCACGATCACCTTTCTGATCGTAGCCTTTCAGTGCCGGCCACTGAGTTTGGCATGGAATCCTGCCTCTGGGACTGGAACTTGCATGGCGGCCATTGCTATCACAAGATTCGGATACGCCTTTTCAGCATTAGATATTGGTTCCGATTTCTTGTATGCGTTCTTGCCAGTTGCAATGCTATGGGACATCCAGATGACCTGGAAGTTAAAATTCTCGATTTGCATCGTCCTTAGTCTCGGAATCTTGTCAGTGAATTCTCCTCGAATCATTCCTGCTGCCTTACTAACTGAAATTAGTGCAAGTATTGCAACGATTGTTCGCCTCAAATACCTAATTGCTCTCACTGACGAGGCTGATGTTTTGTGTAAGATTTCCCTTTGCTCGATGTTAATTGTCATGCCGCATGCTAACCTAGCTAGTCGCGATTTGCATTACCCAAATGTGGACGATAATCGAAGTTGGAATCGGTATGGTAGCAGGATCGATCGCCACATTGCGTCCACTGCTCAGGAAGATGAACATTACAGGGCTTGGAAGCAGCGACCAATATACCAGGGAGTCCAACTATAAGTCTGAGGAGCTTGGATATATCAAACAGTCCAGGATGAACACACAATCGGCTACGACTAAAGTTGCGGCTACTCTAGGCCAAGACAACGACAGTCAAGAGCTTATCTGGGGGGAGGACCGGAACATTCACAAGAGAGTGGACGTATCTGTCTCTCGGACCTAGTGAATGATTCCTACGAGACGGAATCCACGGTCCTGTACAACACAGAGGAGCTATTAGGCACTCGCGAACAAGGCAGTACCAATGAACATAGCTGGAACTATACATAGAAGGTAGAACCTCACCGAGATGGTGTAGTGTTCCCTATGGTAGACTATGTTGAAAAACTATAGTCCCACTCCGCATTTGATATTCAATACCGGAGGCATCGATTTAAGGCCATTTGGTCAGCGCCACCCTTACTTGTAGATTGACGTGAGAAACGACATTGAATTTTGACTTGTTCGTGCCTGTATCTCGTACCTGAAGGCAACATCGGATTTCGGCGTCAATCATGGCGACTGACGTTTCAAAGTGTGGCGCAGCGGTTATTTAGACCCCGCCTCGCCACACCCACAGCGGGGTTGCGTAACTTCCATCTTGGCATGAGCTGCTAGCTCAACCTGTGACACTCCCCGCCGAGCAGACTAATATAACAGGATCTGTCATCAACGCCGGGTTGAGACTGTGAATATCTATCTCTGGACGACGTTTTGTTATCCATCTCGAACTTTCGTCTTACAAACTACACCGAGCTTTGATATTTGATCGCACTACGAGCACCCCAAGACTCTGAGATACAAGTGTGGGGTAGATAACGACCAGACAACCCAACAAAGAGTGAAGATGGCGGATTTCGAAGCGCCACCAGGACCACCACCCCCCAAAGTTCCGGAGGGATGGAAAGCCCAATGGAACGACCAATATAAAGAATGGTGCGTTGCATTCCGAATCTCCCATAACCAACATCACTAACCCCCCACAGGTTCTACGTAAACATCTACACCAAGAAATCCCAATGGGACAAGCCGACCGCCCCCGTCTACCCTCCCGACTCCTCCGCGCCCCCCATCGGTGCACCCCCCTCCTACGGCGGCGCCACCCAACCCACCTCCGACGCGAAGGTGAACCCCTACGACACCCCCACCGCGACCAAGAGCACCATCGACGAGGACGCCCGTCTCGCCGCCCAGCTCCAAGCTGAGGAAGACCAGCGCACGCGCGGTCACCAGAACCCGAACTACGGCGGCGTCGCTCCAGGCGGCGCATACCCCAGCAACAGCAGCAGCCCCTTCCCAGAGGAGCAGCAGCGTGGGGAGAAGAAGAAGGGCGGATTCCTCGGCAAGCTGATGGGCGCCGCGAGCTCCAAGACCAGCGGCGGAGGCAGCCACGGGTACCCGCAGCAACAACAAGGGTACGGGCAGCAGCAGATGTACCCCCAGCAAGGCTACGGTCAGCAGCAGCAGATGGGATACCCGCCCCAGGGCTACGGGCAGCAGCCGATGGGGTACGGGCAGCAGCCGATGTACGGACAGCAGCCCATGTATGGCGGTGGCGGATACGGCGGGTATCCGCAGCAGCAGCCACAGCGGAGGCAGGGAGGTGGGGGTATGGGGATGGCAGGCGGTGCGGCGTTGGGATTGGGAGGAGGGTTGATTGGAGGGATGTTGATTGCTGATGCGATGCAGGACCATGACCAGGAGCAGTATAATGAGGGGTATGAAGATGGTGGCGGTGGTGATGATGGTGGTGGTGATTAAGTGTTTCAGGTGCAGCTAGAGAGGACGGGTGGGCGGCTTGTTTATGGCCGGGAGGTTGCGTGCATTTCGATGTATTTCGTCGTTGTGGTTCTGTGGATGATTGCGTTGATGAAGTCGTAAATAGTCACGGAGGAGCGTTTGGACATCGTGATTAATACGAGTAACCTGTTACATCTTCACCTACTTATTTCCCAGACAGTGATTCGCATATTTGCTACATGTCGAGACCAAGCCCAAATGGTAAAACCGAGAAATGCACCCCAACAGCGGGACTTACAAGGGTGCCGGTCGTATGCAACGAGCAAGCCTACCCTATATAAAGTACTGCCTGTGTCGGATAAATCAATTTCGTGCAAGGAAACATATCAAACGATAGCAAGATCGAACGTGTGGGTTGGGAGATTGTGAGGCACCGATCAGGACGGATGCGAGAGTAACTAGACGGTCAGTTGCTATTATCTGCACGACGATAGTAACAGCACTGAGTGACGGAAGTGTAGCGTGGTGATGTAAATATGACGGTGGTAAGAAGGCGACGACAGTGACAAGACTCCGCTCGCATTGTTGGCGTAAGCCCCTTTCATGATCTTGCCACGAACTTTGGACAGCTGATCTCATTTATCAGCTTCCTTTGAAGCCTTTATATTCTTTCAGTCCTTGGTACATCTATCCCACAGTGCCATTGATTAGTTAGCCTGATGATATATCGCAACTGGAGCGTTGTTAATGGGATACGATCATCGCTCCACACGACGCTTCCATCTCTCGCAAAGGTCTTACCTACCATATCATTTCCTCTGTCCGCACGCCCACTCGTTTTACAGCTTTCCCTCGACTTGCTGCCCAACTCCAACTAGGTCTCCCATAATATCTCCCCCGAAAGGCAACCGCAGCAGCCCACCAAGCTCTCCGCCGCTGAGCGTATAGTGGGATACTGCCACTTGTCCAGAGATACGGGGAAAAAGTCCTGGTATTTTCTTCTGCGGCTGGATGTCCAGCTACGCTACATGTCACGAGCAACATATTCGTATATAACTCGGTAGTAATGGCGGCCAAATTCATTTTTGTATGTAAGCCACAAAGCTCAATGCAAATAACAAGATGTCGTCGTTGGTGTAGAACGAGAGATCAAAGTTGCGTTCACGACGAGCGAGAGCAGAACAATGGGGTGGTTGGTGTACGCGGGCTTATTAAAACCATGGTGGTGACAATGATGCGACAGGAGTGAACTACGACAGTGAGAATATATCGGTCTTGAGAATACAACAGCGGTAGTGGGAAGATGAAGACGGTGAAATGGCGATGGACTTCAAATAAACGACTCAGAAACCCATGACCGTATGCGTTATAACCAGATTCTCCTTTTATTCTCCATGTGTCCCCCACATCGTCCTCCTCGGGCATAGATATTGGTTTCTTTCCGCTTGCTCCTTGCCTCCCTCCGTGAGCCTCGCTCTTTATATAGCTCCCTCCCAAACTCCCTTCCACCCACTTTATTACCCGCTCAAATATAATCCCCCACACTAACTTCCCAGAAGCACCAGCGCAGAAATCCCATGAAATTCTTCCCCGAGTGAGTGATGGAATATCGTCAAATGTGCGGAGCCACGGGACTCAGATCCAAATAATGGGCTCTACACTCGATTCTCATACGGGCTATTCCAGGCGAGTTGGGCTTGAGTACTGGGAAAGGTGGACAAGTTGATTTTATATATAAACTACCAAGGACACAAAATACAGGAGCACTCAGAAAATGACCTGAGATGATAAAGAATTCATGACGGCAATCACATGCGCGTGCGAAGTTGATATGGGACATGAAAGGGGATGTAGTGAGAGAAGAGTTGCTAGAACCGCGGCAACAGTGATGTTGAGACAGGAGGTATTATGCGACAGTGAGGAGATGACGGTGGTGAGAAATGGCGGCAGCGACGTGAATACTCAGCAACAACAAGTAGGATCTCAATTTGCTATAGAACCCCATGGTTGAATCCGTCTCCGAGCAATCTACATCCTCTATATCTTACCCCCCTTCCCCCCCGAAATATGAGAGCATTTTTCGCTTTTCTTCCGTTATCCTCTCTTTCATCACCCCGCCTCCTCTTCTCATAGCTACTGGCCACCAACCTGCTGCCCACCGCACTATCCTACAACAACATCCCATTGACCTTGGTGTGAGTCCGGTGCATCTTTTTTCTCTCGAGGTAGACGATCAGTTTCC
Organism: Pseudogymnoascus sp. WSF 3629; assembly: GCA_001662585.1. NCBI lineage: Eukaryota > Fungi > Ascomycota > Leotiomycetes > Thelebolales > Thelebolaceae > Pseudogymnoascus > Pseudogymnoascus sp. WSF 3629. The sequence continues at coordinate 29,953 of KV454784.1, forward strand.
GCAGGTATGGGATTCAAATACTGCCAATATACGATCTGCGCTACATCCCTAGCCTCGCCACTCTGACGCCTCGCCACTCTGACCAGACTAGGTTTACTTATGAACCACCAACGACGGGATACAGCCACTCAACAGCAGTAGCAAATACAAAACATCCACCTACGGAAATGAGCCTCGTGCTATTGTTTCCAGCAATTGCAGGTCCTGGTGGACCTATCAAATGGTAATTCGTATATTCAAAAAGGTGAGATCGGGGCATAGCGGTGACAACGTCGAGGGACGGTGCTACAGAGCGGTGGTGAGAAGCGACGGTGGGAAAAGACGACGGTGAGAATAATCGGCGACAACAGCTTGAAGCGCCCCTTTTTCCAAACACCGAATAATCAACACCAAACTCCACGCTTTCAAGCACTAGCTATCCACCAGCTCTCCACCTCTGTCCATCCGCTGGTTCGGCCATGTTTGACTACTCGAAGGCTTTCCTTGTGCTGGTGGTCTAGTGGCCCTGATGTACCGAGAATATTGTATCTATTCAGAGGCAGAATTATGGTGACTCCTTCCTCTTTCCTCACTTTTTTCTTCGTCTCATTTCAGATAGCTACCCCAACACCACATTTGCTTCTTCCCGCCATCTTCTCCCACACTACCAGCCCATGAACAAGAGAGCAAACACGTCGGCGCTCTTTTCTTCTTCGGAGAATGGGACACCATCACCTCACTGCCATATTGCCCCGTGCGCGGAGTTGGGATTCACATCCCACGAACCTTCCCTACCCCCACGAATTCTCAGTTACGCGGCTCCGAGCAAGAAAGACTAATATATAAACCGCCAGTAATGGTGTGCAACAACTCGGCAGAAAACCCCGCAAAAAATCAGTACAAGCGGCGCAGGGGTCGTTCTTGTGTACACATGCGAACGTAACTAAACGGGGTGCTGGTATGTGTGGCACGAGCAAGCGTTTTTGGCCGTGACAGTGTCACCACTGAGAGACAACAGTGTGGGGGCGGTGGTGAGAGCTGACGGTGGTGGTGGTGAGAAGACGACGACGGTGAGTGGTCATTGAAGGACGCGTGGCTTGTTGCTGTATATTAGATCTGTAAAATCATCGTCGTCCTCCTCGCTTCCATACTCCATTATTCTCCTCCTCGTTTATCTCTGCTCCAGAAGACCACTTTGAGCACGCAACGACAATACGGGCCCGTACTATACACAATCCAAACTCACAATCACGGCAACTTCGCGTATGTCCTCCACTAACGATGCGAAGACCTCTATTGCAAGTTGATGATTCGGATACTGAGATCGCTGGGGCAGGTTTTTATAGAAAGCCGGCCCGGGAGATGTGGTCCCCGATATCACCTCACCAAGTCCACATGTAGTAAATCACAGCCAGTAGGTAAACTGTACCACGCTCAATATCACACTTGTATTACACCCCCTCCCCGTCTATAATCCCCACTCCCCACCCCCTACATCGCCTTATCACCTCGTAACACCCTGCTCCGCCACCTGTTTCTTCGCCGGCGCACCCGCCAACCAAGCCGCAGCATCGAAGCTCGCTGCTCCGCCCTTCGCCGCCTGTCCGTTCAGAAGTCCGTTCATGGGGCTGCTCTTCTGGCGTTCCTCGAATTCGGCGCGGGTTTCTGGGTCCACTGGTCTGCGTTAGTATATCGTTCGTATTTTGGGGGGTGAGAGAAATTGTTATGGGGGACGTACTGTTCTCCATAAGTTTTGGCATTCCAAACATCATCAACATCGCCACGCCGGCCATGAGTATCATCGGGTTCTTGAGAATCGACAATGGTGAAACTATTCCATCACAACAATTAGCATCCATCAATCAACCACACACACCACTCCCCAGTCCCCGGGAACAAGACAACTCACATCCAGTCCTCTCAATCAAGTACTCCTTCCCCCCCACAGCCCTAACCTCCACACTCCTCCCCTCCCTCCCCCAAACCCCCACCTCCACAATCTCCCCTTTATTCTCCCACTCATTCCCCCTCCACGTCCCCCACGCCTTCACCACCTCTGCTCCCCCCCCCCCCCCCCCCCCCTTCGT
>KV454785.1:0-31573 GCA_001662585.1 Pseudogymnoascus sp. WSF 3629
GGGACTTTTACCCTTTTGTTCTAATGAGATTTATGTTCTCCATGAGTTCCCCTTAGGACACCTGCACTATGGTTTAACAGATGTGCCGCCCTAGCCAAACCCCCCACCTGACAATGTCTTCAACCCGGATTAGACACCTCGAATCTCGATGTAGAAGTCGCCATTGCCCTGGACATACGCCCAGCCCGTAATCAGATTATCAGGCTGGTTACAAGCATCCATAATCAACCCAGCAGACCTAGCAACATTCTGACTACAACACCACAAGATCAGCATTCGAACTTTCTCATTCTAGAAGCAAGATCTAAAGCACGCGCTCTTCTTCTGCCATGTATACCAGAAAAGAAATCAACGACTCACCATGGTGTCGAAGCCCCCTTCGAGGTACGGCTGATGGACCAGATCTCCGTGCTTCCACATCTACGCAGAGATCTCCCTGCATAATCCGTCACGCAGGTTGAGCCAAGCGCTGCGAGCTGGTTGATGCATGTTACTGCCTCCTGGGTCTGGAGATGGCGGGAGTTAGAATGGTTCTTGCAATTGGGGTTTTGGGGTCTATAGACGTACTTTTCCAAATATCATGCCGGGTCTGTTACAAACGGGTGCGCGAGCTTCCAGATTGGAGGGAGCTGCGAGTATGAGGGAGGAGAGCGCGGCTAGAGCGACTATTAGGGAAGTTGTGAGTTGGACCATGGTGTTGAATGGTGGTGATGGTAGGTGAGAGTTTCGTGATTTGTAGAGGGAGTCAGCGTGGTTGAGTTGTGATGAGTATGAAGAGTGATGCTAAGGAGGGATTGAGTATTAGAATGAGGAGAGCTGGGTATATATACTTGTGGAGAGGGTTTTAGCTCACCTCATGGCCTGTCACTCAACTCAGCCATGGAATCGTTAGACCCATAGAGAGTTTTGGTAGGTCCGAAGTCTCTAATTGTTTTTAATTGCCCCTTCTAGAAAATTATGTTTTTAGACAAGGGTTTATGGGAATTCTAGACGGTCACTTGCCACTAATGGCGTACCTGCTTAGTTATGCAGCCCGTACATAATATAAATAGGGCATCTAGGAGGCCTCTAATTGGTGCCTTCGTAAGAATGAGGTGAGCTCTAGGTTGTAGCTAATGTCAAGGCTAACGTAAGCTGACAGGTACATTAATTAGACATGCGAGTTGTGATTTGGTAGGATTTGTGACCAGGTAGCCTCTAGCAGGGAGAGGTATGACACCAAGTGGAAGCGTCAACATTAAACCGTACATTGCGCCACACCCGCAATAGACTCCGATTTCCATTGCCAAAATCCTGATTAATTGATTGGTTTTCTACGTATCGTCTGATTATTACAACATGTACGAAGTTAAATAGGGCCTGTATGAAGTACACACTCCGTCTCTCGCAACCGTAGTTTAACATCGCCTCTCAATCGAGGTTTCGAACCTTAATCTAATTCGCTCGTCTTTACGAAATCCCTGCACTTTTTCAACACTCGCGCCAAAGTTTGGTTAGCTTTCAGGCTGAGTTTAATCTCGGAGGTGCTCTGGAGTACGTGGGTACAGGTGACCATACCGAATATCCACAGTAACATCAGACTACGCGGTGTACTGCGGACTGACTTGGGACCTTCAGGCCAACAGTACACGAACTGGTACACCTGATAGGTACCTCCGTACTGTGCAAATTGTAAAGTCTACCGACCTATTTCGAGACCACAAATCCATGAGCCTCCATGGGGGGCTTCACCGCGATTATAAGCCCATCCTGCCGAAGTAGGTCGATCCTTGGCTTCCAGCTATTGATTTTTAAGCATAATTTCAAATTCTCTTCCCAAGCATTGAGAAATCGAGTGTTGGTTCACTTCGCAACTTCTCTATTCTTGTTACGAAATTGAAATTACAATCTATGACAGATTCAGACAAGCAGTCACAAAATAGAGGGGAACTGTTCGCTTCGCTCTCCACGCATGTTAATTTCCATCGAGTGGAATACAGTAAAGCACCGATATAACGATGCATTTGCTGCCAGCAGAATATATCGTTATAATGATAATATTGCTATATTGATTCTTATGTAATCCAACTATCTAACGTACTCTGCACCCGTGACTCTTGATCCAATGCCTCAAGAGTGAATTCTAAACGCTCGAGGCCTCGTAAATAGTCTGATTGAAGAGCCTCTTGTCCTTTAGTAAACTCAATCAGAACCTAGAGTGCTTGACGAGTGCTCTTCACAGAATGTAAAGAGCGCTCTAATTGCAACTCTTCTTCATCATCATCTTGAGTTTGCTGAAGACCTAGATGCTCATTAATAACCTCCTGTAGAACTTCGTCCTCGCTTAGTATACCATCTTGTATATCCTCTTCTTCGTCGCTCGGGTTTAGAAAGTTAGAAATCGCCATGACGTCGTGAATATTGCTAGCTTGTATAACTTGTTTATAGAGTTCGTGAATACCTAGAGGAGTAATTGGAATTAGAAGAGTAATTAGAATGCTAACAAGCGTAGATTTTCGAAAACAGTTATAGATTGTTGTATTTGTAACATAATGATTCTAGCTCCGTAGAATCCATTAGACTACAAAGTGTAGATTCATTAATGTAAGTGGATTTTGATCTAAAGTAAAAGCATCAAGCATAAAAGAGAGGCACTGTCATTAATAATGGCATTTGAATGATTAAATAATGCCTTTATTAAGGGGCTAGAATCGACTAGTACAATTCGTAGGAAGCTAACAAATATGTATGTTTATAGGAGGGGGATAAAGCTTAAGAGTAGTGTTATGAGCTAAGAAGTTATCCATTATAAGAAGAACTTCTTAAGTCGTTTTAATATGTTAATAGAAAGCATAAAGCCATTTGCTCATAATTGTTGTATTCATCTAAGCCTTCTAGCTTACACGCCATTGCCCTCCCATTAATGGTATATTGATATTTCAAAGTACACGTAGCTGCTTATATCATCTAATCATCTAAACAGGTAGACGATTAGTTCTAGAAGCATTGACACAAAATACAAGGCTAATTCGAGCCTTCTCCTTCTTTAATCCAGGAAGTGTTTATGTTACAAGCCCTCAAGAGGGCATCATCTTCTAATATAGGCAGGCCTATCTCGTCCATATTATAAACATCCTCCTCTTTGAATTCACTAGCAATAGTTCGTAGAGCCTTCATTTCCTCCTCTGCTGTTTCTAGACAAGAGCCTCCTTTACCATGTTTTGTATGAACCTTAATGTGATATTGTGCTTTAAATCAATGGAGCTAGCTAGTTGAGAAGTCTAGGCATGGTAGATTATCGTCATTTGGTAGTTGTTGCCAAATCTCTCGAGCCTTTTCTTATAGTATATCACCACTTGTAAAACCTCCGCGTGATTGAATTTGTTGCTGCCATATAATAAGGAGTCGCTCTACTTCTAGCTACTGTCTAACTCGTAGTCGTGATCTAGTAGGTTGTATAGCTTTATCTAGATCTTTGAAATGCAAGCTTAAAGATTTAGAAACTGTCGACTGACTAAGTTTATGGCCATAAGGTAAGTCATGGCATAAGCAGCGATCTGGCGTAAGTGGCGATAAGTACCTTTACATATAAATTTATATGCAAAGATACTTATACTTACAAAACTTAAAATTTAAATAACTTTATGGGTAAAAATTACTAGGCTTAACTGTTTAGTATATAGGTTCTATATATAAACCTATATAATATACAAAAAGACTAGTATTGCTAATTTGGTTATTGTGGTTTTATTAATAGAAGAAGATTGCTCATATAAATATTTGTATAAGGAAAACTTTACACTTAAATTCGCGTTGCAAAAAGACACTAGTACTGCTAGCATTTTAATATTAAGTAAAGCTCTATATATAGAACCTAAATACCAAACAGCTAAGCCTAGTGATTTTTATCTATAGAGCTATTTACGTTTTAAGTTTTGGATAACGTGGGTCGTGGCCTAACTGATGGTATGGCCTAACCAACATAGTAGGGTTAGGACCACCCCATCAAACCACCTAGTCACCTAACCACCACCATTACAACTACCACATCAAAATGGTCAAACGGAGGAGTATTAAGGCCCAAGAGCTTGATTTACGGCTTTCTGAAGCAGTTGAAGGTGTAAAGACTAGAAAATTTAAATCAGCTTATGCTACAGCTAAGGCTCTAGGTCTCCGCCCTAATACTATAGTAGACTGCATTAAAGGTGGCTAAACTCGCATAGAAGCCCGTTAGAAACAGCAACTCCTATCTAAAAATCAAGAGCAAACCCTCCTAAAGTGGATTAAAGGACTTACATTAAGTGGCTATGCTCCTAGTCACTAGATTCTAAGAGAGGTTGCAGAGGAAGTGCACTCAAACAAGTGCCGGGTCTTCTAGGTGAGTTAGGTGGATGTGGTTGTTAATTAACCAACTTGGCTCCTGAGCTCTGCTCCTAAGCTCTACTCCTGAGCTCAATTCCTAAGTCTCAGGAGCCAGGACTCAGCTAAGCTGACTAGTGGCTTGGCAGACCCCATCAAATCAATCAGCCTAGGAAACTCGACCAGCTTAGCAAAGCCGACCAACTCAGCAGAGCCAACCAACCCAGCAGACCCAAACTCAACAACTAGAACACATTCCCAACTTTCCATTAGGTCAAGATTAGGTACCATGCTTTATTAAACGCCATCCACACCTCTGACTTATGCTAGGAAGAAGGATTGAAGCACAAAGGATGAATGGAGTCATAAAAGAAGTTCTAAAGGGGTGGTTTGAGGCCTATAAGAGCCTTAAAACAGAGCTAAAAATAAAAAATCACAACACATACAACATGGATGAGACTAGATTCTCAATTAGAACACTACAATCTACACAGGTTATAGTAGATTCAAGTCTTAGGACACGTCATTAAGCACACCTAGGTAGGCAGGAGTAGGTGTCTGCAGTTGAATGCATCTACATGGATGGCTTAAAAATTGACCCTTTTATCATCTTTAAGGGTCAAAATGTCATATAGAGTTAGATTCCACAAGAGGTTATTAATAAGTGGCACTTCTTAGCAAATTCTAAAGGCTAGACCTCTAATTTACATGGTTTAGAGTAGCTAAAACGCGTTTTTGAGCCTTAAACAAGGGCAAAGGTAGCCTAAAATGCTCAACTTTAACAAAGGCTCCTTATCTATAATGGGCATGACAGTCATATAAGTGGGAGCTTCATATCACACTATATACAGAATCGAATTTCACTCCTTATACTACCTCCTCATACCTCACATGTGCTTTAACCACTTAATGTTTCAATTTTTGGTCTACTTAAACAACACCTTATAACAGCCCTCTCTCATCTAAATGAAGCTTAGCTATTGCGCATACATAAGTTAGAGTGGATGGAAGCATACATTAAAGCAAGAGAAGCTACATTTTCAACTTCAAATATTGAGTCTACATAGAGAGGGTCAGGTCTTGAGCCATTCTAACCACAGCGGGTCATAAGAGTAGCTACTCTACTACTTCCGACTTTTGCTACACCTCAGAGGCCTAAAACACCTACAGAACATGACATCTTTGAGAAAGTGTTCCAGACAAGCAGTCCTCTAGATTTCAACACCCTCCAAAAGGCGAATTCTGTGCTCTCAAAGGCCTTAAATGAGGGTATTTTGAACACACCCACAAAGTCTTACATCCATAAGCTGGCAGATGAGACTGAACGGCTTAACACACACTACATACTACAGAAGAGAGAGGTTAAGAACTTGCGTAATATAACACAGAGGAGAAGGGCTCAGAAGGGCAAAAGAGCAATTTTGAAGGGTCAATTTCACATCTCTACAGAGGAGTTGAGGTCACAGGTGATTGAGGCTGAAGCAGCAACAGCTGCGTCCAAAAAGTCGAAAAAGGTGGCTCAACCACCTTTGGATAAAGTCAGAATTGAGGAATCAATTGAAGAAGATGAAGAAGAGCAATTGTATGACAGTGATTTAGATGAATTAGGATGGTAGTAATTGAATATTTTCGATTTTTTGAAGCTGGTGATGGTTTGATGGGGTAGTCCCAACCCTACTATGTCGGTTAGGCCATACCATCCATCGGTTAGGCCACGACCCACGTTACAGAAGTACCTTTCTATATAAATTTGTATGTGAAGGTACTTATCGCCGCTTACGCCATATCGCCGCTTACGCCACGACTTACGTTAGTTCTGAGAGAACCATTTGATACATTGCTTTTGAGAAGGCTTCGGGTGTTGCTGATGTGCCCAGTTACGTAGAGCGCGGCGTTGCTCAATAGTTATTGCAAATCGCTTCATCATTTTGAGGCCTAAATAGAGTAACGAGAGTAACGTTAGCACGGATAAAGCGATATTTAGGAAAGGAAGCTGCGATATCGTGAGTATCGGTATTTGTATGGTGGTGACGTTGGGACCAGGAAAAATATCGCAATAATGAAGTTATCGCTTATTCGAGAATCATTATATCGGTGCTTTACTGTACCCCCATTACGCCATGGCCTACATTACACCTACACATGTTCTGAGTTATCACGTGATGTGTTTGTGTTAGAGTAGCAATGCACATAATGGGAGTGTTATGTGTAAACAAACAAATAAACATGCATGTGTTTGTGTTAGAGTAGCAATGCACATAATGGGAGTGTTATGTGTAAACAAACAAGTAAACATGCATGTGATAACTTAGAACACATATAGATGTGCATAACAACTTAACAACCATGTGATAATCTAGAACATGAGTTATAGAAGTAAGCCATATAATAACTAAGACTAACGTAAGTCGTGGTGTACTGCGCCGTATGGCGTACTGCGCCTAGTGGGGTTGGGGCCCCCACTATTTGATCCTAGTATGAATTCTGTACCAAGATTAAGTACTTCCCATATAATTTTATATATGCAAGTAAGTACTTGATGAGGGTTGCTATATACATGGTAGTCACGTGACTACCACGTATATAGCAACCCCCATCAAACACCATGAAGTTAATCAATTACTACTACTTTAGAATGGTCCGCAAGAGGAGTATAAAGGCTCTAGAACACGAAATTGAAATACAGAAAGCTGTATTAGCTATTAAATCAAATCAATATAAATCAATACACGTAGCTGCAAAAGCCTTAGGGCTACCGAAGGACACATTGTGACATCGCGTTAATGGAGGCAACACATGCATAGAAGCACGACAACAACAACAGCTCCTGTCAAAAACTCAAGAACAAACCTGTTGGAGTGGCAACGCACGTGACAGGAGAGTCACGTGTAACCAAACACAAACATGCACGTGATAACTCAGAACACGTGCAGGTGTGCACAACAACTGCACAACCACGTGGTAACCCAGGACACGGGTTGTAGAAGGAAAAAACCACGTGATAACCAAGACCACGTGTAGATTAGTACGCTAGTAGGGTTGTACGAAAGGAAAACCCTTCGTATGAATGTAGAATAGACCTTCAGAAATAGACAAGTTTTTTCCTGCCGAACCGAGAGCCGCAAAAGCCAACAAAACCCTTTTAAAGTGGATTAAGCAGCTTACAAGCAGTGGCTATGCTCCTAGCCACCAGATTTTAAGAGAGGTAGCTGATGAAGTGCGTACAAATAGGTGTCGCATTTACCAAGGTCGTGGCATATAGCAACAACAACAACAACAAACTCAAGAACTACAACCACAACTACAACTTCAAATACCTAAGTTACCACTTGGGCAAGATTGGGTTCCACGATTTATTCAGAGGCATCCTAACCTATGCGTTAAGCTAGGAAGAAGAGTTGAGGCACAAAGGATGAATGGGGTCACAAAGCAGGTGTTGAAGGCGTGGTTTGACGCGTATAAGAGCCTCATAATAGAGCAAAAAATCGAAAACTATAACACTTATAACATGGATGAAACTGGATTTTCAATTGGAACTATGTAATCTACACGAATTATAGTCGATTCTACACTCTGTACGCGTTTTCAAGCTCATCCTGGCCGACAGGAATGGGTGTCTGCTATTGAATGCATCTGCATAGACAGAACGGCTATTGAGCCTCTTATTATCTTCAAAGGACAGAATATCCTACAGAGCTGGATTCCGAAGGACGTCATAAGCAAATGGCATTTCTTAGCAAACACAAAAGGATGGACAAGCAATCTTCATGGATTAGAGTGGCTAAAACGCATTTTTGAGCCCTCTACAAGAGCAAAAGCAACACAAAATGGAAAACTACAACAACGGCTCCTTATTTGCGATGGCCATGATAGCCATATAAGCAGAAGCTTCATATCACACTGCATACAGAATCGAATATCGCTCCTTATACTACCTCCTCATACATCACATGTGTTGCAGCCACTTGATGTTGCAATTTTTAGACCTCTGAAAAAACACCTCACAACTGCTCTCTCTCACCTAAATGAGGCCCAGCTACTACGCATACAGAAAGCAGAGTGGCTAGAAGCATATATACGTGCAAGAGAACTTGCATTTTCTAACTTAAATATAACTTCTGCATGGAGAGGGAGTGGGCTACAGCCATTTCAACCGCAAACAGTCATATGAGCAACTATGCTTCCTACAGCAGACATAGCCTTAGAACGGCCACATACTCCAACAGAGCATGACATTTTTGAGAAAGTATTTCTCAATAGTAGTCCACCTGATTTTAATACCCTTCAAAAAGCGAATTCTGTGCTCTCTACAGCTCTAAATCAAGGTGTTTTGAACACTCCTACAAAGCGATATATTCATAAGTTAGCAGACGAGACAGAACGGCTAAACACACACAATATCCTTCAACAAAGAGATGCAGATAACCTACGCTCAATTATCCAGAAGCGTAGGGTGCAGAATAAGGGCAAAAGAGCAGTTTTGAAGGGTCAATTTCATATATCTACAGAAGAACTCCGGTCGCAGGTAGTAGAAGCAGAAGCAGCAACAGCAACCCAAAAGTCGAAAATATCAACAACACCACAAGTTATCAATAGAGCTATAATTGATCTAATTGATGATAGCAGTGAAGAGGAGCAGGAAGAGAGCGAAGAGGAGCTTTCTGATGATGATATAGATGAATTAGGGCTGTAGGAATTGAATTGATTTTTCTAAAGATTTTGATGGGGTGGCCCCAACCCCACTAGGCCCAGTACGCCATGACTTACGTTACGTGTAGAATAGTACCCTAGTAGGTTTGTATGAAGAGAAAACTGTTAGAGTGGCAACGCACGTGACAGGGAAATCACGTGTACACAAACAAACAATTGCGCACACAATCACACATGTGATAACCTAGAACACGTGTACATAACAACTACACAAGTACGTGTTAACTTAGAGCACGGGTTGTAGAAGGTAAAAACCATGTGATAGCCTAGATTACGTGTAGAATAGTATGCTAGTAGGTTCGTACGAAAGGAAAAACCTCTTACGAATGTAGAACAGACCTTTAGAAATAGACAAGTTTTTTCCTCCTAAACCTAGAGCTGCAAAAGCTAACAAAAACCTTTTATATGAACATAGATTAGACTTTATAAGTTTTTTCCTTCTAAGCTTAACATAGGTCATGGCGTAATGACTGCAATGGCGTAATGACCGTATGAAGCGAGACACCTCATATGAAACTTATAATTATACAACAATGATGCGTCAAAGAAGCTTTAAAGCTCAAGAACTTGAAATTCAACTAGCTAAGGTAATTCTAGAAATCGAAACTGGAAAGTATAAGTCTTCGTACGAGGCCTCTAAAGCTACAGGACTTAATGAATGGACAATCTGCTAACACATCAAAGGTGGACTCTCTCATACGAAAGTGCATTAACAACAGCAACTCCTCACTAAATCACAAGAGAATACCCTTCTGAAGTGGATTAAGTGTCTTACAATCAGTGGATACGCTCCTAGCTACTGAGTCCTTCGAGAAGTTGCTGATGAAGTCTGTACAGAACAGTGACGCATCTTTGTTCTAAACGAACCATTCTAGCATTCTGAATGAATTCCAGACTTCCCACTTGGCCAGGAGTAGGTTCCACGCTTTATACGAAGGCATCCTCATTTAAAAGTTCAACTTGGACAAAGAATTAAAGCTTAGAGAATAGACGGGGTCACAATTCTAGTAGTAGATGCTTGGTTTAAGGCATACAAAGACATCCTCGTACGAATGAAAATTCAAGAGAAGGACATATACAATATGGATGAAACAGGATTTTTAATCAGAACAATGGAATCAACTCGAATTATCATTGATTTAACCCTTCGTACACGTCACTAGGCCCATCCTAGCTAGTAGGAGTGGGTGTTAGTTATTAAGTGTATTTGTGCTAATAGATCTTTAATCAAGCCACTTGTTATTTTTAAGGGCCAAAACATACTTTAATCCTAGGTTCTAAATGAAGTAATTAATAAATGGTATTTCTTAGTAAATTCAAAAGGGTAGACTTCAAACTTACATAGAGTTAAGTGGTTGAAAAGGGTGTTTGAGCTAGCAACTTGTACAAAGGTAGCTAGTAGATAGCGCCTCCTTATTTGTAATGGCTATGACTTACATATAAGTAGAAGCTTTATTTCTCACTATATTTAAAACTAAATATCTCTTCTAATACTTCCTATACACACGTCTCATATGCTCTAACCACTTAACATTGTAATTTTTAGACTGCTAAAAAAGAGGCTTACAGCTGCCCTTGAACATTTGAATGAAGCTTAGCTCATACGAATCTAGAAGGCTAAATGGATTAGTGCATACATTACAGCTTGTACGGAAGCTCTTTTAGCTCCTAACATTACCTCTGCCTTTTAAGCTGGTCTCTAGCCATTCAATCCTTAGCAAGTCCTCTATACGATCAAAAACCAACCTCTAGCTGAAATTCAACGACTACATACACTAACAGAGTTTGATATTCTCAATCAAGTCTTCTTAAATAGTTCTCTGCCAGACACCTAGACCCTCTAGAAAGCTAATTAAGTCTTAAAAACAGCATTATTGTCACAGCATGACAGGAGGATGGCATGGGTGTTAGGGAGCAGGGGGTCTAATGGCAGTATGGCTACACATTAGACGAGAGTGTAGCAGAGCTACTAGATGGGCTTGGCGTTAGTAGGGTATGCATCACGTGCCCTACTAACAGAATTTTACAGTTAGACTAGTTGCTAGCCAGCCCTAATTCTCCACCATTCTAGGTATGATCTAATAAAGGAGGTTTAGGTCTTAGGAGAAAAGGGGGGGCCTCTAATCATGGTACGCCACAGGTATGCTAGCGCTTTAGTGCCAAAGCTACACTATATAGACCATAGCCCTCTCTTAAGCTAGGGGGTAGAGTTTAGTTTACAGAATACAATACCTACGCGTTCTAGCACTCTACCCATACTCATTACATTCTAAACTCTCTCCTAAAAGGGGGGTAGCTTGCTAGAAGCAGAGGAGACAGTGCTAATTTGCATGTATAACCACCTAAAGCCAGCCATGCCATGACACCTAGGGATGACTATGAGATCCTAGTCCTAGACGTAAGAGGCAGAGGCCTTTAAAGCTATACTTAAAGCATTGCTAAGACCTACCTAGGACTTAAGCACAGCCTTAGAGGGGCAGTAGCAAGAGCCTAACGCTACTTTAACATGTCTAGATGTGGGCCTAGTAGAGTTAGAGGCAAGTATTAAGAGGGAGAAGGCTAAGTTAGAGTGCCTTTAGGTCTGGATTAGCAAGGAGATAGCTAGGAAGAGAAGGGCTATTAAATGCCATATTATAGAGCTTAAGACGGAAGAAGCCTAGCATGTAGCACTTAAAGCAGAACTCAAAGAGATACTCTATAATAGTGACGGCAAACTGTTAGCAACTTACAAGCACCCTAGTAGCCCCATGGCTATGGCAAGAGGCCTACACAATAGAGCTGTTATGGAACGAGGGAGCAAGTTGCCACTACAACCCTAGCGTGCTATATATAATGCCCTGAAATTTAGGGACCTACTAACATATAACAGCAAGTCCCTTTAGGAGGCCTAGACATTCCTTAATGGGGTAGAGTAGTGGTTCTAGATTAACGTAGGCTTGTAGCATAACAACAACTAGTTAAAGATTAACTACTATGTCCTTATCTTTAGAACAGCACTAGTAGCTAAGTAGGAAAGATATAAATGCCACTAAGGAATTAGCATAATGACGTGGGTGTAGTTTAGGGAGTAGATGAAGGACTCCATTGTTAACCCTATGAACTAGGCGTTTAACACCATGACATTATATAATGACACCTGCTAACAGGATGGCTAATCCATAGAGGACTTTATAGCATACCTTAATTAGCTTAAGATAGAGCTCTAGATTAATGACGACTAGTAGTAGAGAAACAACCTCTTTGTAAAGCTATAAGAGGAACTAAGGAAGGATATCTTATAGCATAACAATGTGCTAGATACTAGGTAGGGGCTCCTGTCTCTCACCATGAGGGTGGAGACCACCCATAGGATGACGGCAGGACTAAGGACCTATAGGGCTGCTACTACCCCACTAGGGCATGACTAACAAGAAGCACAGCTGTTAACAGAGCCCCACCCTAGGAGGGAGAGATTTAGACTAGCTATGGGTGTTAATCTCACCCCTACTACATTAAAGTTAGGGCTAGGTCTTAGTTAGTACCCTTAATGCAAATCAACTGCCTACTGCCTAGCTAACTTCCTAGAGGTAACCTACTACTAGTGTAACAAGAAGGGGTACATCACCTTAGCATGCATGATGCTAGTAGGAAACGTAAAGTCCTAGTAGTAATATCAACTGCCCTAAGCAGCTAGGACAAGTCTAGGCAAATATAGAGGCAACTTGTGATAGCCATGACCATTACTAACAAGGAAGGAAACCCACGTGTTAAACAGGCCCTAATCAACAGCAAGGCAGAGGAGAACTACATCTAGTAGGCCCTTGTGGCTAAGTGCAGCTAGAACCTAGAGGACTAAGCAGCTAGTCTAACTATGCTTAAGGGCTAGGAGGTGTGGACGTACAGGGTCTATAGCCTCCCTGTTGCTACTATAGATAGTAGGGGCAAAATGTGTACAAGCTAGCATGCCTTTGTATCCTGTTAATTTGAGGGGCTTAACGTTAACATGATCCTAGGCTATCCCTAGCTTGCTGCTATAGACCCCCTTCTTAGGTTCTGTGCTAGCATGTAGTAGCACACTAAGGCCACGTAGGGCATTAAGATTACAACTATAGAGGAATTCTATAAGGAGATGGAGGCATAGGGAATATACTACATAGTAGTTAGGGAACGTCTAGAGAATAGGCAGATTAGGGCTGTGTCTATAGTAACCCCTATGGCGCCACCTACTAACGGCATTCCCTTGGAATATTAGGACTATACTAACATTTTTAATGCCTCTACTACTAGCATCCTACCTAAACACCATCTAATGGAACACTAGATTAAGCTCAAGCTAGGTACTAAGCCACTATGGGGCCTAGTCTACCCCCTTAGCAAACTAGAGCTGAAAACCCTTTAGGAATACCTTGATTTGAGTCTAGAGAAGGGCTGGATATGCAGGTCCATTAGCCTAGCAGAGGCCCCTATCCTGTTCATGTCTAAGAAGGATGGAGCCCTCTAACTCTGTGTTGATTACTAGGGCCTTAACAAGGTAACAGTGTAGAACTGTACCCCTTTACCCCTAATCACTAAGATGCTAGACTGCCTCTAGTAATTAAAGGTCTTTACTAAGCTAGACCTAAAAGATGCCTACTACTACATATGGATCCACAAAGGAGATGAATAGAAGATGGCGTTCTAGACCTAATATAGCCACTTTGAATATATAGTAATGCCGTTTAGGCTAACTAATGCCCTAGCCACGTTTTAGGTGTACATTAACTAGGCCTTAGTTGGTCTTGTAGATGTGACCTGTGTCATCTACCTAGATGACATCCTCATCTTCTTAAAAGACCCTATAGAACATATAGTGTTAGTCTAGTAGGTGCTTAACAGGCTAAGGACTCACTAGCTCTACACTAACCTTACTAAGTGTACTTTCTAGGAAACTAAGGTAGAGTTCCTTAGGTTCCTCATCAGACCCCACAGGATCACTATGGATCCTAGCTAAGTTACCACCATGTCTAAATAGCCCACCCCTAAGTTGACCTATGATGTCTAGGTGTTCCTAGGCTTTGCTAACTTCTACTACTACTTTATTAAGGGATACTCTAGACTTATAGGGCCCCTAATGAACCTACTTAAGACAACAGGGAGCAGCTGGCCTATAGGGCTGTTCTAGATGGGCCCTAAAGCACTTATGGCCTTTATAGCCCTAAAGTAGAGGTTTATGAAAGCCCTTATTCTATGACACTATGACCTAGCGTTATAGGTACAGTTAGAGACTAATGCGTCTAGGTACATAGTCTCTAGCATACTATTATAATTATTTAACAAAGGGACAGAGGCAAAGTGGCACTCTATTACATTCTTCTTAAAGAAGATAACACTAGTGTAGCTAAGGTATGATACTCATGACAAAGAGCTAATGGCTATAGTCCTATCCATGGACCATTAGGGGCAATACCTCTAGGGGGTAACATAGCTAGTATAGGTGCTAACCAACCACAATAACCTCTAGTACTTTATGACAAAGCAGCACCTTAATGGGCAGTAGTCCTAGTAGGTAGAATTGCTATTAAGATATGACTTTGTTGTTAAGTACTAACTAGGTAAGGCAAACCCTACTAATGCCCCATTAAGGTGCCTAGACTATAAGCTAGATGGTAGCAACAAGGACAGCTAGTTCCTTCTAGGCCTACACTTCACCATAGAGCTGTAGTTTGGCTTAGGGACAGTGTCCCTATAGGATGGTACTGATTCCTAGCTAACAATGGCACCAACCTCTAAGAATGAGAAGATGGGGCTTAGGCAACCCTAACTAGCACAGCTGCTAGGGCTTTTGTGTAGCTACTAGAAGGATGCCCCTTAATGCAGGGGCCCTAGTAGGCTAGCATACATGCAAGGGTCATGGGCTATAACCAACCATAATGGAGCTAGTAATGCCTTGTAGCTTAAGCCTATTACTAGCGCTATGGTCTATAGGCTATACGTGCTACAGGGGTGCACTATGTTAGTGTTAGCTAATGAAATGACATACGACCCTACATTGACCCTAATTCATGAGCTTATTAGAGATCTATAATGAAAGGATGCTTTCATTACAGATTAACGTTATAACTTAGGAGTAATACATGGTCGTACCACTAGGTCCTTAGGGCAAGACTAGAGAATAGGGGATGATGGCCTCCTATAGAAGGGCACTATGCTATATGTGCTAAACTTGCTAGCGTTATGGGATGAGATCCTTGCCTTGTGCCACAATGACCTATATATAGGGCATTTTAGGTTCTCCTACACCTTAGAATTAGTACATTAGAAGTACCATTAGCTAGGCATAAGGAAGGACATTAAAAGGTACATTAAAACCTGCCCTATATGCTAGAGGACAAAGATGAAACAGCACTGCCCATATGGCAAACTTATGCCGTTCTAACCCCTAACCTATCCATAGTAGGAAATTACTATGGACTTCATTATAGGCCTTCTACTAAGCAAACTTAAGGGCAAGGTATACAACTTAATACTTGTCGTTATTAACTGCTTTATGAAAATGGCCTAATACATACCTATGAATGCTATGATAACTGCCCTAGAACTCATAGAGACATTCATTAACACTATATTTAAAGACTATAGCACACCTACTAGAATCACTTTAGACTAAGGGCCTTAATTTACTAGCTAATTCTAGAGCTACTTCATGTTCTGCCTAAAGATATAGCACTAACTCTCTACTACTTTCCATCTACAAATGGACAGTTAAACTAAGTAACAGAACTAAACCCTAGAGTAGTACCTATGCTGTTACTACAGCTATGCCTAGGACGATTAGGCTGTGAAACTTGCCCTTGCTAAATTCTTATATAACAACTTGGCACACAACACCACTAGAAAGCCCCTGTTCTACCTACTATATAGCTACGCCCCCTCCATTAACATTAAGGACAACGCCTAAGATAGGGGGATACTATAACGGCATAACAGCAAGTAGAGAAACTATAGGCCAAAAGGAAGGAGCTAGCGAATACCCTATGGAAATACCTACAAAAAGTACTATAACGCAAAGCACACCCTAATGCAATACAAAATAGGGGATTAGGTCATGCTAGCTATGAAGAACATTAAGTAGCTACAACCTAACTAGAAATTAGCTAACAAATACCTTAGCCCATTCTAGGTCAAGTAGGTAGTTAGAAGCCATTTGTAGGCATACTAGCTAGGGCTCCTACTAGCCTACTAGATTCATGATGTATTCCACGTTTCTCTATTAGAACCATATTACTAGTAGGTGGACATCATTCCTATACTAGCAACGGAGGTCTAGGGCCATGATGAATGGGAAGTCTAATCCATCTAGGCCTACAAAGAGATAGGGAAAGGTAGGTGCTACCTAGTACAATGGGTAGGCTATTCACCTACAGATGATACCTAGGAACCCCTAGAAAACCTAGCGAACGTGCTAGAAAAATTACAGGAGTACCATGCTACTACTCTGTAGGCAATATGGTAGCAAGGACACAGGAGCTATAAAAGGAGGCTAGGGCTAGCAACGAGGGAACTAGGGACTGTGGCCATGATGGGGTGTAGACAGGGGACTAAAAGGATGGTGAATTACACAAGTTATAAGGTACAAGGGGACAGAAGGCAGGGAGACACTAGATTGAAATAGACTATAGCTAAAGCTAGGAAAAAACAAGCCTATAGGTACTAAAGACACACTAGAACACCACTAGAAACAAACCAACTATTACCCTACTCATCATCATCATCCTCATCCTTATCCTCATCTTCCTCCTCCTCCTCTACACTACCAATCTAAGCTATCTATGAAGGGTTAGTAGATGCATAGCAACTTAGGGGCAAAGGGGTAGGAAAACTTACTAGAAGAAGGCAAAGGAGACAGTTCATCTCTCTTTGCTCCTAAAGGAGTGCTAGCAAGGTAGCAAGGGGGGTCTTAGGCTCTATGTAAGCCCTAACCTTAGCTTTGGCTATAAGGTTGGCAGCTATAGTAGAAACAGCAGCGTGACAGCTAGGGAACAGAGCTACATGGTATGTAGCCTATAGGGCCAAAAGCACCTACACAGTAGGGACAGAAGTAGATGGGATCTAGGGGGGGGGTAGCAAGGAAACGGCATAGGTGCTAAAAAGGAAGGGAGGACTTACTAGAGTGCATTTGCTCTTTAGGCAAGAGTAGCGCTTGTACTTAGAGGAGCAGGCATTTAAGAAGATGCAGGAGACGTCATCCTTATGTTCTAGGTGCTTTGTACACTAGAGGTAGCAGACTTAGTTAAGGGTTAGGGGGGTTGTAGTAGGTAATGTAGTAGAGGAGGAGGCAGTAGATGACATTATGACAGTAGCAGTAGTAGTAGGTTGGATTGAATTAGTTATAGAAGGAAGAAGAGCCACATGGCAAAGACCTCCCTTATATAGGACTAGTCCTATGTCCTTAACGTGGTTAAGGTGAGCTAATTAGAAGGCAAGCCTTACTATTACTTGCCTACTTAATAGGCCTTAATGGGCTCACCTCCTATTGTTTACCTACCACATGACACTAGTTTAGTAGGCTTAATGGCAGTTAATAGCAATGCCTTTAACTAAGGCCTAATTAGGCTAGTAGACAAAGAACGCTATGCTAGAAGCAGGTTATAGTAGCAGGCTATACCAGATCTAGGAGGGGTTGCATACAAAGGAGAGGGGGCCTTAAAGGAGTAGGCCTCCACCTACTTATAGGCAACCCTACACTAATATGGTAGGGAGCTAGAGGCAGGGCAGCAACCAGCTTGCAAGGCCTAGGCCTACTAGGGACAGGCGCCTTAGGGGAGGGGTTAATGTCATGGCATGACAGGAGGATGGCGTGGGTGTTAGGGAGTAGGGGGTCTAATGGCAGTATGGCTACACATTAGACGAGAGTGTAGCAGAGCTACTAGACAGGCTTGGCGTTAGTAGGGTATGAATTATGTGCCCTACTAACAGAATTTTACAGTTAGACTAGTTGCTAGCCAGCCCTAATTCTCCACCGTTCTAGGTATGATCTAATAGAGGAGGTTTAGGTCTTAGGAGAAAAGGGGGGGCCTCTAATTATGGTATGCCATGGGTATGCTAGCACTTTAGTGCTAAAGCTACACTATATAGACCATAGCCCTCCCTTAAGCTAGGGGGTAGAGTTTAGTTTACAGAATACAATACCTACGCGTTCTAGCACTCTACCTATACCCATTACAATTATAGACTCGTATAGTTCTTAATATTCTAACAACTTGCTATGTATGAAATTTAGCTAACATGACTAAGCGACTTAACACTTGTGATATAATCTACTAACGTGAAACAGACAACCTTCGTATAATTACTAAAGCTCGTATAGAGTGCAAAAAAGGGAAACGAGTAGCTTTAAAGAGACATTTCTACATTTTAACTAAGGAATTATATAATGCAGTTATAGAGGCTAAGAAAGAGACAGTAGGGAAGCAAAGGAAAGGGAAGGAAATAAGGTAAAAGGAAGCTTCGTACGAACCTAAAAGTGAGATTGAGATTAGAGAAGGGATTGATGATGAATTAGAGAGCAATATAGATGAGCTAGGCTAGTAGTTGTTATATAATTATAACTTTCGTATGAGGTGTCTTGCTTCGTATGGTCATTACACCATTATAGTCATTACGCCATGATCTTCGTTAAGCCCTGTAAAGCTAATAGTTATGAGCCTAGAATATGGCATTATATGACGTGTATGCTGCTTTTGTCACAAAAAATAGATAAACACTACACTTTAGATGAATAAGCAACACTTTATACAAACGAGTAAGACTTTGTATAAACAAGTGTTAGGAGGAAAAACTTGTCTATTCTAAAGGTCTGTTCTACATTCGTACAAAAGGGTTTTCCATTCATACGAACCTACTAATGTAAGTCATGGCATACTGCAGGTAATGGCATACTGCCAGTAGTAGTCACCCCACTAAACTTTGAAGACTACAAACAATTTAATTACTACTACCCTAATTCATCTATATCATCATCAAAAGACTCTTCTTTGCTCTCTTCACTCCCTTCTTCACTCTCATCATTAATTAAGTCAATTATAGATGTTATAGCTTGTGGTGTAGTTGACCTTTTCGACTTTTAAGTTGCTGTTGCTACTTCTGCTTCAACTACTTGCGACCATAGCTCGTCTGTAGAGACCCTTTAAAACTGCTCTCTTGCCCTTATTCTATACTCTACGCTTCTGGATAATTGAACGTAGGTTATCAGTCTCTCTTTGTTGAAGGATATTGCATCTGTTAAGCTGCTCTGTCTCATCTGCTAACTTGTTGATATATCGCTTTGTAGGAGTATTAAGAACGCCACGACTTATTATAGAAGAGAGCACTGTATTTGCTTTATGAAGTGTTTGAAAATCAGGTGGACTGCTATTCAAAAATACCTTCTTAAAAATGTCATGCTCTGTTAGTGTCTTTAGCCATTCTACTATAACGTCTATAGTAGGAAGTGTAGCTGCTCAAATGACTGTTTGCAGCTGGAATGGCTGTAGCCTACTCCCTCTCTAAGCAGAATTAATATTTGAAATTGAAAAAGCAGCTGCTCTTGCTTGTATGTATGCATCCATCCATTCTGACTTCTATATGTGTAGTAGTTGCACCTCATTAAGGTGTAAGAGGGCAGTTATGAGGTGTTTTTTCACAGGTCCAAAAATTGTAACATCAAGTGGTTGTAACACATGAGATGTATGTAGAGGTATTATAAGGAGCGATATTCGATTCTGTATGTAGTGTGATATGAAGTTTCTACTTATATGGCTATCATGGCCGTTACAAATAAGGAGCCTTTGTTGTAGTTGTCCATTTGAAAGTGTTACCTTTGCTCTTATAGAGGGCTCAAAAACGCGTTTTAGCCACTCTAATCCATGAAGATTGCTTGTCTACCCTTTTGTATTTGCTAAGAAGTGCTATTTGCTTATAACCTCTTTTGGAATCTAGCTCTATAGTATGTTCTGTCCCTTAAAGATAATGAGGGGGTTAATAGCTGTTCTATCCATGTAGATACACTTAACTATAGAGACCCATTCCTGCCTTCCTAGATGTGCCTAAAAATGCATCCTAAGTGTAGAATTGACTATAATTCGTGTAGATTACATTGTTCTAATTGAAAACCCCATCTCATCTATGTTATAGGTGTTATGTGTTTTAATTTTTAGCTCTGTTATGAGGCTCTTGTATGCATTAAACCACCCCCTTAACACTTCTTTTGTCACCCCATTCATCCTTTGTACCTCAACCCTCTGACCTTGCTTAACTCTTAAGTTAGGATGCCTTTGAATAAATCGTGGAACCTAGTCTTGCCCAAGTGGTAACTTAGGAATTTGAAGTTATGGTTGTTGAGTTTGAGGTTGGGTTTGTAGTTATTAAGGCTGAAAAACGCGACACTTATTTAATCGGACCTCATCTACAACCTCCCGTAATATCCGATGGCTAGGAGCGTAGCCACTATTTGTAAGCTCTTTTATCCACTTTAAAAGTGTCTTTTCTTAATTTTTTGACAGGAGCTGTTGTTGTTGTTGTCGCGCTTCTTGTCGCGTGTTACCTCCATTAACGCGACGTCGTAGTGTATCCTCTGGTAGCCCTAAGGCCTTAGTAGCTGCGTATATTGATTTGTATTGATTTGATTTAACAGCTAATACTGCTTTCTGTATTTCAATTTCGTGTCCTAGAGCCTTTATGCTCCTCTTACGGACCATTGTAGTTGATTGAATTAACTGCAAGTTGGATATTTTGATGGGGTTGCATTGCGATAGTTGTAATCACGTGATTAAGTACATACTCATATAAAATTATACAGGAAGTACTTGATCTTGGTATAGAAATAATACCAGGACCAAATGGTGGGGTGGCTGCAACCCCACTACCCGCAGTACGCCATTACCCGCAGTACGCCATTACCCGCAGTACGCCATGACTTATGTTAGCGTACTATTCTACACGTAGTCTAGGTTATCACGTGGTTTTTACCTTCTACAGCCCGTGTTCTAAGTTATTATGTAGTTATGTAGTTGTTGTACATACCTACACATGTTCTAAGTTATCACACGCGTAGTTGTATGCATGTTTGTTTATTTGTTTACATGTGACTTCCCTGTCACGTGCATTGCTACTCTAACAACAAGTAAGGTATTATATAAATGAGCAAAGACTTTATATAAACAAGCAAGGCATTAATTATATAAACAAGAAAGGTGTCTAAAATGGGTAAAACCCCCTCATATTGTTAGCAAAGGTGTCTAAACTAAGTAAAATCCCCTTATATTGTTGGCTTTTGCAGCTCTAGGTTTAGGAGGAAAAAACTTATCTATTTCTAAAGGTCCTTTCTACATTCGTACAAAGGGTTTTTCTTTCATACAAACCTACTAGCGTACTAATCTACACATGGTCTAGGTTATTATGTGGTTTTTACTTGAACCTAAATGTTGCCCAAATTACTCTAAGTTACTAAAATACATGACGGTTACTAAAAGAGTTCTGATGCGTTCGTAGAGATTCAGGAATATCCCACATCCTCCTGCACCATACTCGTTGGCCAAAAGTCAAATGAGGAACTATGTGTAACAACCGCAATTACAATAACTATAATTTAAGTAAAGGCGCCAATCACTCAGGCCTGCAAACAATAATCCAGTCAGTCACTCATAAATAGAGGTAAAGATGATATGTTCTATCAGCTTAAATATTTGGTATCGATCCTCAGTTGAGGCCGTCCGTGTTCAGAGATTTGGCGACACGAGTATACTGCCTGTCACTCATGAAGAAGACGCGTCACGCTAGATACATTTCTACACGTATCTACAAACAATTCGGAAGTCGTTGTTTATCGCCAACTTCCATTTGATGTTATGAGTCATTTTTTACAGTCACGTCACAGGTCAGTTCAATGATGGGGCTCATGGTTTTGTTTGAAGGTGATGAAGAATCGTGATTCGTCATCTATTTGTCATAAGACTCAGCGCACTATCGCTGGTCGAGTAATGTACACACCCTTTGTGCAAAACGCAAATCCGAAGGCAGATAACTCCATTGCCGAACCCATAAACCCCACCCCGTAACCATTATTGCATCCACCAGATCAATACCAGACGTGCGATCTCAATATCCCACCCAGACCCGTAGGCATGCGGTCAAGGCCATTGCGCGTACATCAGGCACGATCTTGATAGTCGAGAACCCAAGTAGAAATTTAAGAACGCTCACCACGGAGGCGGCGGGCGAGTTGGATATCCTTGGACTGGATGGTAACACGCTTGGCGTGGATGGCGCACAGGTTGGTGTCCTCGAAGAGGGAGACGAGGTAAGCCTCAACGGACTCTTGGAGAGCGCCGATGGCGGAAGACTGAAAGCGGAGATCGGACTTGAAGTCCTGGGCGATCTCACGGACGAGACGCTGGAAGGGGAGCTTGCGGATCAGGAGCTCGGTCGACTTCTGGTAACGACGGATCTCACGAAGAGCGACAGTTCCTTCAGGGATTGTTAGAAAGCTGTTTCAAGCATGATGATGATGCACAGAGCTTACCTGGCTTGTATCTGTGGGGCTTCTTGACACCTCCGGTCGATGGCGCGGACTTGCGTGCGGCCTTGGATGCGAGCTGCTTGCGGGGAGCCTTGCCACCAGTGGACTTACCTGTTGTATGGTCAGCACGTGTTTGATGTGAAGTTGACGCGAAGTCATCGCGATCGCGATCATGATCGAAGCCCCACCAAAAGGTGAAGTCGATCGATGATGACGATGATGATCGAAGAATAGAGTGATGACTTACGGGCAGTTTGCTTGGTACGAGCCATTGTTGATGAAGATGGGTGTTATGGGGTTGTTGATGAAGTGGATGTTTGATGGTCGTTGGTCGAAAGTGGAGTTGTTGATGGAAGAAGAGGAAGAGGCGAAGGATGTGGGAGTGGTGGGTATTTGTATTGGCGGTCTGTATTCGCTTAGCGTGGGTGATTCGATTGTCAGTTGTTATGGTTTTTTGTATGGTGCAAGGCAGGCGCGGATAGGCAGTTTTGCGGGTTAGGCTACTTCTGTTACCGGTAGTGTGTCTTAGCGTGATTTGGGGGAGCGATAAGGAGCGATAATAGATTTAGCGAAAATCGAACGTGAAGTCTGGCTCGGTCTGCAGCCAATCAGATACTCGATATGCTCTTGATTTTACAATCTCACTCTCTTAGCGAATCAACACACCAGCCACTGCTGCCATTGTTTGTTTACGCTTGTGTACGTACCATATCTCGTCTTCGTTGTGCACGTGATTTATATATATGCATCAAAACAATCTCAGTAACAGTACTGTAGTACTATACAGGCGGCACAGTATGACTATATTTTTTGGTTTATGTGAATTTACTGTGGGATTACCGTGCTGTATACCCTCTACTGTACTATTCTTCATGAAAGGGAGAGCTCGAGTGTAAATCCCACTGTTCACACTTCGATGATTGCTCCAGTACGTACCGTATCCCCAAAAACAACAAATCCCCCGCCAGTCCCGCCAGTAAACTCCTCGCTTCAATGTTGCGCCAATTAGGACTAGCGTATCCCCGAAATCACTGATCCTGAGACGCGCCTTCCCATATCCCCAAACTCTCGCCTAATTTGCGTGATCCGTCCCAAGGCCTACGACTTCTTATACCTCACGGACACCCCACTCCAAACACTCCTCTCTTCTCCCGAATATCTCGACCAACAATACCCACGACTATCACCATCAACAAGGTTCATTTCCGCCACACCCATACACCAACCACTTCTCTTTACCAACAATAACAACCTTCATCATGACTGGACGTGAGTACTCTCCCTCCCATCCTGTCGTCATTGCAGTTGCCTTCGGACGACGCGTCTGCTTCCAAACATCGTACTGACACGCTTTACTCAGGCGGAAAAGGTGGCAAGGGTCTCGGAAAGGGTGGAGCCAAGCGTCACCGCAAGATTCTTCGTGACAACATCCAGGGTATCACAAAGCCCGCTATCAGACGTCTTGCGCGTCGTGGTGGTGTCAAGCGTATCTCAGCCAGTAAGTTGTCGCTGCTCCCAATTGATTATTCTCTTCAGTTCCCTAACATCTTTCCCCAGTGATCTACGAGGAGACCCGTGGTGTCTTGAAGACCTTCCTTGAGGGTGTCATCCGTGACGCCGTCACATACACAGAGCACGCCAAGCGCAAGACCGTCACTTCGCTGGATGTCGTCTATGCGCTCAAGAGGCAGGGTCGCACCCTGTACGGTTTCGGTGGTTAAGCGTCTTCTTTTCATGTTCTCTTACGAATCTTCTTCCTCTGGCTATGGGCTGGGGTGGAATCTGCGGGTGCGGCGGTCACTGATGACAATGGGACACGGGTTTGCTTTTTAGGTGTTAAAGTATTGTACCATACGGATATGGGGACTCTTCTGGTATGGGCTGGTGGCCCACGAGATAATGAAATCCACCAAACGCACATGGCCTGTTTTTCTGCTTTCCCGTGATTGTTCTGCCTAATGCTCGTATCGTGACTTGTAACTCGTACAATGTGAGATACGCGTCTTTTTTGGCCTTGTCTGTCAGGCTCAGTATGTACATACAGGTATTTGTGGCTGGTATCTCGTGTCATAACTTTAATATACGATTGTTTTGTAGAATGAGGCTGCCGTAGTTGTTATTTGGCCAACGATAACCTTAAGTTGCGTCGACTATTGAATAAGCATGAATACGGCTCGTATTCATGGCCGGCGGCCATAAGGTTGGGTGCTTATTTCACACAGAGTCACGCCGACCAAGGCATTTATTCTAATACTACTTGTATACTCGAAAGTAGGTGGTATTCCAAATACACGTGGGTTTGGCAGGAATTCTCGTCTGGGCTGTATCAGTTGCAGTGGCATATCACTAATCACAGAGATGACTGCGCCTGTATTTTACTATTTTGTTAGTCTCCCTGTGTTTCTTAGTATATTGTAATTACTACTTGCGAAAGTGTTTATATTCTACTATTTGGTTCTCGTATCTGTGGCTTCGAGAAGCTGAATGTGTTATGGATAGTTTTACTTCTGTTGTTAATGATAATATTTTTTAGTTGGTCTAAAAATAAAAATATATTTATTCCACAATAATTAATTTATCAGCCCTACTATATTAACGTTACATATCTGAAAGAAAAAAATCAATAGACCGACAGCCCTGCCTGTACAACTAGCACCGAATACGAGACACAGATTTATAAAAGTAACGCATGGTGGACTATTTGTTCTCACTCGTCGCCTACTATCCTACGAGTCCTCCCTGCAATTCCACTACTCTCATGTGCGACTGAAACCACCACCGGAGTTAAAGGAAAAATAAAACTCCACCCCATACACACATCCTAAACATACTATGTCATGGAGGAATGCCGAAGCAAACCAAGGAAATAGAGACGGAAAAATGAGGAGGGTGGTTGAGACAGAATGTTGCATGAACAGGGGTCGAGGCCCAACAACAACAAAAATCACCGTGCCCGTGCCCCGGTGGAGTGTCACTGATGGCGGAAGGACCGGGGCCGCTTAATCAGTAAGGGATGAACGTGCAACGTCACAACGCAGAGACTTCCAGAAGACTGCCCAAAGCGGCATAGCGTCGATGCTAGCAGATCTAGATTCGATCGCTGACCCCGAGAAACCCAACAAACCTAACCGACCGCATCGAAAGCCGCTAACCCGGCGCTATGGAACAGTACCTACAGGAGAAATACGCCAAGAGCGTCATATGTGACAAAAAAGGCCTGGCCAAAAGCGCGGGATGCAGTAATGTACGGGATTGAGTAATGGTCTCCACGGAGAAGGACGGGTCAGTAAAAGCGAAAATTAGGCGGGAGAGAGAGACAGGCAGACGGAGGGAGCTGACGTGTGGGCGACCGGACGGTCGGAGGTTGAAGGGCTGTTGTCATAACTCCGTAAGGGATGTGCATTAGAGTCATTTCTTCCGCCGCCTGTTTATAGCCCGGGACGTTTACAGCGGACGTCTACAGTGCGCGCGGAGGGGACCGGAGTGAGCGAGAACGGAGGTGACGAGCCACCGTCCGGGACTGGGTGGCAGTTAGGGCCGGGAGTTATGGATACAAGTCCGGGAGTCGTATGTCAAAAAAGGGTCAGGCCAACAAGGGAGTGTGCGGCCAGCCGTGCATGGGTGGTAGGGGGGGAGAGGGAGAGACAGTAGCTGGGGGGGAACCGAGGAAATGTACCGAGGAAATGAATGATCGGTGAGGAAAGGAGGAGGATGAAAAGCGGCCAGACACGGGGAAGACGACAACGTGGGACCGTTGTGAGCTGGGACTCCCGGACATGTGGCACTTTCTGCGGGAGTCAGCCACACACGTCAAAGACCCATGGCACCCGGTGGCACATCCATGGGAAGTATGCGAACCATACGGATAAGACGACAAGGAGTTTGAAATCTCTGTTCAGCCACAATCTAGGACTCTGGTGTGGTCTGTGGTCTGTGCATCACAGCTTGGGTCGTACTCGAGTCCTACACCAGCCAGAGTACCCACGCGCGCGCGGGCTAGATCCGCACTCCGGATACGGGTTGGTAGGGCGGTGGAGGGCTGTACATAAGTTGGCGGATACTTGGGAAGTTGACCAAGTATTACCAAGTATGACGAAGCGGTGGAGGGTGGGAGAATTGTTTAGTAATACTAGTAATGGTGGTTGGCGATACTTTGGGAGTACATGTCACGAGGCACAGGCAAGTACCAATGTTAGGTGGTCTAGGGTTGTTTAAAAAAAGAAGTCGCATAAGTCAGCTTGACACGTTTAGGTAGTTCAGGAAATAGGAAATTCCGCTTGCACCCACACACTGGCACCGTATAAAGCCGTATGAAAGTACGTACCCAGCCACATTAGCCACAGTCATCCACGGACATCCACGCACCCACGCAGTCAAGTACCACACCATGTACACAAGTACCGACTGCTCCGCCCACCATCGCCCATCCCCGCCGGTCCATCACCCACCATCGCCCACCATCGCCCACCATCGCCCACCATGGATGTCTCTCACCCTCCACACCACACCCTCCACTACAGTCATCGAACCCAATACACCCAATACACCCCTGTCGCCAAATGCAAAATGCGTCATCGCTCGCGAATCCGAGCCATACACTGCCCACACACTACGTATTCACACCACATCACCCAAGACACCCCCAAGACAACTAAGACACCCAAATGCAAAAATATGCAAAATCCCTCCATGCACATCAATCGTCTAAGGGAAAAAAAGGTAGATCTTCGGTACGTACTAGTGTACCCTCCCATGTAACTATTAACTATTCTAGGTATACAGCATCGAGAAAAAAATGATAACCTGCATATCACAGACTGCATCCAGGTCTTGAAAATTTCGATGCACCACACCTTTTCCCATCCATTTAGCACCCCTGTCCTCCATAATAATTAAGTACATACCACACATTCCATACTCACATCCCGTACATGGGATATTTGAAGACATGAACTTGGCTTTAAAGGAATAAATATCGCCACCTTCTCATCTCGTCTTTTTCCCATTCTCATCATTCTCCCATCAATACCCACTACTCGAGTAACTTCGAGTACTACTTGCTATACGTACCTCTCCCAACGAACGCGCAACACACGCCCACGCCCACGCATACACACACACACCCTTGTCTCTCGTTACTTACCTCATCTTCTCATCTTCTCATCTTCTCATCCACTCATCCACTCATCAAACATACTCTTCTGCCTACCACGCTAGAGTTACTCACCACCAACAATCAACACACACTCATACACACACACACTACACACTGTCCCCTATCACATGACCATCTAAGCCCGAAGGCACCGCCGAACCACCGAACCACCGAGAAGCATCTTTGTCACACGACGCGCACTACCACTGCTACCTCTTGCCGTATACACGTATACACCACACAAAGGAAAAGAGTCTACGGAGTGTACGGAGTGTACACTAATCAAACACTAAGCACGGCCAAGGGGTCGAGTCATCATCGCAGTCACAACCCCGCCATTCATCGTTGGCCCTTGCATCCGAGCACGTCCCCCCCTCCCCATCCATCGATACCGAGTCCTATTCCCAGGGACTTGGCTTCACACTACTCTTCGAAGTACACGAATACGTCTCCTCCTCTGATCCCGCTACCTTCCCGCTCTTTTTGCCACCCGTATATAAAGGGTCTCGCCCCTCTCTCTCAAAAGGCAAAAGGCCCATCATCAAGAAAGTTATGCTCTTAGCACCTTCCATATCACAATCATACCCGAGACGCCAGCTATCATCCCCAATCGCCACCACCACCACCACCTCGCTCGTCGATCACTCCAACTACACTTCACCAAACCAAACTTCCTTCGATTATCAGCTCTTCGATTATCCGTCTCCTTCCCAAAACCGATTCTTCGATCAGCTCGGGAGTGACAGCTACGCCACTTCAGAGCCTGAAGGCTTCGGCAGCGACGACATTTGGCAAGAAGATCAACTGATGCAGTCAGAACAATCCGGCATCTCAAACGGCTGGCACTTCGCAAACGGAAAACTGACTCCGACATCAGCTCGCAGCCACCAGCGCGAGTCGTCGCAGTCTTCCCTGGGCTCTGCTGGGCCGGCATCCCCTTACAACTACAACACGTCACATCCACAGGTCGTTCTCCCACCAGACTCAGCTGGTGGGGAGACGTACTATGAAGGCCTACCGGTTGCCGACCAAGCGACTTATTACAACTTCTCCAAGACGCCATCGCATACGCAAGACCAGTATTTGCCAGCCGTCTTCCAGCAGAATTACAGCATCCACCCTTACAACAGCACACCTATGAACTACAACTCCATGATGCCAATGGACAAGCACGCGATGATGAGGGACGACGAGACAATGTCGGTTCCAGACTACGGACACTCAGGTCGCCCATCCGTCGCAAGCACTCAAGGCTCCCCAGCGACGCCAATTGGCAATGGTTTCGATGAGCCGAATCGCAAAACTGGTGAGATTTCTACCCTCCAGGATCGTTGGATGGGCAGCAGCTCACAGTTTTACCCCGACTCAGAGTACCACAACTCGAATGCGATACCAAAGCTTGACAGGACGATGTCGGATGCTTACAACGATGAGCTGTACAGCCCAAACTTCACATTCACATCGGCAGCCCCGTCGCAGGAGTCGAGGATGCTCTCACCTTCCCAGAACGACGTATTTTCTCAAAGATTGCAAGCTGCGAACAGCCAGCACTTGAGTGCCTCAACTCAGCAACCACTCGGAAACCAGTCTCGCAGACGGTCTCCGTTCCGACAAGGCTCCCCTCTTGCACCGTTACCGCACCGAGGATTCAATTCACAGTCGTCGACACAGCAGATTCGTCTTGGTACCGCAGCACATATGCGCGAGCAACAGAAGGCAGAAAACGATGCACGGGTGTTGGAAGAACAAATTAGGAGATCATCTCCAGAGCAATCTACGCCAAAGACTATTTCGCCAAAGGATGCAGTACTCGAGTACCATGGTACTGAGGAGGACGCGGCAATGCCGCTGTTCCCTCAGACCCAGCAATACCGATTCCCAAAGCCAGCCTCCCAAGAATCGCAGGAACTCGATGATACCTCTTCGCAGCAAAGCTTTGCGAGCATGATGACGAGCCGTCGGCCAAGTTCCTCGGCATACTCGAACTCATCCCAAGCGACGCCTCGCAACCGCAGCTTTGCCTTCGCCCCGCCATCAGTACCTGGCGCGACACAAATGCCGCAGCA
This sequence comes from Pseudogymnoascus sp. WSF 3629, assembly GCA_001662585.1. NCBI lineage: Eukaryota > Fungi > Ascomycota > Leotiomycetes > Thelebolales > Thelebolaceae > Pseudogymnoascus > Pseudogymnoascus sp. WSF 3629. The sequence goes on from KV454785.1 coordinate 29,783, forward strand.
GCAATACCAGTTTGTTTTGCAGCAGCGACAACAGGCGCAGAACTTGGCGGATCGATCATCTCAGCTGCCGGTCGCCCTGCCGTCTGTGGAGTCGAGCAACGGCGAATATGCAACAGATGCGTCAGATCTCAAAAAGCCTGCTAGGTCGAATGCCGACAGTGGGACGTACACTTGCACGTACCATGGATGCACACTGCGGTTTGAGACGCCAGCAAAACTCCAGAAGCACAAGCGTGAGGGACATCGCCAATCGGCCCCACTGATCAGCGGGGTAACCACTAGCGCTCGCCGTGCCAGCAGTGATGGTGGCAGCGGCATGACATCAGCGGCGCTTCTCCGCAATTCCCAAGCAGGCCCTCACAAATGCGAGCGGATTAACCCGTCCACGGGCAAACCGTGCAACGCCATTTTCTCACGCCCTTACGATCTCACGCGACACGAAGACACAATTCACAACGCGCGCAAGCAAAAGGTACACTGCCAGTTCTGTACCGAGGAAAAGACCTTCAGTCGCAATGATGCTCTAACACGGCATATGCGCGTTGTACACCCCGAGATCGACTTCCCTGGCAAGACCAGACGACGTGTTTGATGATCCAATCCGATGTTTCAGTGACATCAGGCTGTCGCATTGTGGACGTCATGGGCGCAAATAACGGGGTTTCGGTAGTTCCGGTGCCGATCATGACGCACGGATAATATCAAGACTTCTAATACTTCTACTGTACATGTTACAAACCTTTTTTTAAGCGTTCATAATGCAGCATAGCGATTTGTTTTAGGCCTCGGGCCATTTGGTGTTTTGGGTTGGTTATCGGTCATAGAAGAGTCATCAAAAACATGTTCATCGCAATTGGCGGGTGCTGAATGCGACTTGTACCAATTCGCGATAGAAAGCGTGCTATTCTACTTTTTTTTTTATGAATCTCTTTGGGTCGGCTTGGTGTTTCAACTCAATAGATAGGAATAGGTGGGAAAAAGGGACATGGGAAATTATAACGAATAATGTGTATAAGAGATGGGATGGCGCTTGTACTCTTTGTTGTATAACAATGCAGTCGGATGATGATTTATATATATTAAATACAAAACAAGATAACGTGCATCCCTGCATCGCGGGACGCACCCCGTGACGGGACAAATATTGGTACTTTGCATTTAATTGATTATAAATTTATGAATCCATTGAAAATTCCAGTATTTTTGTGTTAGTCATGCTGTATGACCACTCCTGAACAATCCAAACCCCAGCTACTCTGAAATTTACTATCACGTCGTCGCTATCGCGCCTAGTTGTAGAGGGTGTCAATTTGACGTATAATAGGGCCCCTCGACCTACAGCACCACCATGAGCTCGTTGCAACTTTCAAACTCATATAACACTTTGATCTAGGTTTTCGAGCCTCACCACGATGTTAAAAAGTCATTTTCAGCCTTGTGGTGACTAGGGAGTGCCTTGTCATGCAACGTCGACACATGGGTTGGTACCCTCCAAATTCAGCGATCAGGTGATCCCTGGTCACTTGGCAATCTGTTGTAGGCAGCTGGTGTAGCGGGGAAATGTGGTGCCGGCCTCCGATCTGAGACTGGCATTCAGCTTGGGCTGGGCTGCAGCTTAGGCTTTCAGCTGTAGCCCCAGAGCTGTCTACATATAGTACGTAGGCCCCGTATATAGTATTTAGTTAGTCAATCGATTCTATTACTACGTACTGTGCTACTACAGCGATAATCTGTGCCCTTATTCTGCCTGCCATAAAGCGTGTGTGGGACTCACAGCTATTTTTCGCTTAC
>KV454786.1:0-31201 GCA_001662585.1 Pseudogymnoascus sp. WSF 3629
TATACTAAGCTAAGAGATAATTCTATACCTTAAAAATAATGAATAGCAAGAGTGCCCATCTATGTGAATTAATACCTTAGATAATTAACACCTATGTAATGCTAACTTCTAAATAATAGAAGACATAGAGGTTTCTTATACATAAAGGTTTAACTTAATAGAGAAGGTAGGGGATTAGACATAAAGGCTTTAAGTAACATGTTACTAGTATATAATAAATACTAATTTAAGTTAAGTATGAAGCTCTTATCTAAGAACTAACTATCTACTTATATAGTAGCATTATGCTAAATAGATTCTATACTAGATCATACTATTATCATAAGCCTTTATAAGCCCTTATAATCTCATGTGACCTAGATTATCCTAGATTATAAGAAATCTATAATCCTTCTCCTAATGTTTATACTAGTAGTAGAGTAAGCTATAACACTATTCCCTTTCCTCTCTAGCATTATCTTCACTACTTAAGTAACTAGTATAGAACGTCTATTCTAAAATCATAGCCCTCTTCCTTTCTTATTATACTACCTAATAGGACTAAGAAAAATACTAAAGCTAGGAAGACTATAAAATGAAAAGCACTTACTAAACAAATAGAAATTAAAGATATAGAAATGTTACCTTATATATACTATAAAGCATACATAAGGACATGTGTTATGTCCTTAGATAATAGCAAGAGTTAGTGTTCTAAATGTATATAATAGAGTATAAAATGTAATGTTAAGGGCATTTCCATCTATAACTAGACAGCCCTAGAATAAGAGAAGGAATGGATTTACTTTACTTATTAAGCTACTATTAAGTTAATGGTAATTACTTCTACCTATCTAGCCTAGCTAGAGAAGTAACAAGAGTTCCTTTATAAATAGAGTTATAACATGCTTTATTAAGGCCTCTTAACCCTTAACAAACTAGATGTAGCTAAGGAGGGTAAACGTTAAGCATCTACCTCTATTACTACTTCTTCTACTCCTGTTACTAAGCTCCCTAAGTTTAATTCCTTTAGTAGTCTTTCCCTAAGTTTCTAGGACCATCTACTAATAGATATCTCCTATAAAACTCTACTAACAACCTAGGGCAATTAAGGTTCTCTATTAGCTCCTAACTATTATTAGTAGGTTTATAACCTTCTTATTTTATTAAAAACTCTTCTTAGTGTCCTACTAACCTTCTGTCTAGGATCATTTTAACCTTATATTTAATAATCTCATTCTTAGGCTAGAGTTTAGTATTAGTTGTAATTAGGGTGTTCCCTCTTACTAGTTATAATAACAAGACATAAAACACTAGGTAGAGTCTAGAGTTCTTAGGTAGCTATAGTCTATAATTAACTAAGCTTACTTTATCTAATATTCTAAATGGTCCTAACTTCTTAAAGTCTAACTTTATGCTTAGTCATTTTGTTTTAATGTATTTTTAGAGTAGGTATACTTCCCCCTTCTTAAAGGTAGGTTCTATACTATGCTTCTTGCTTATATATATAGTAGATCATTTATTTAAGAATTAGATGTCTATTATAAGTTGCTTATAGAATAATTTAAGTTGTTTTACTATAATTAGAGCTTGTTTAGCTCATGCTTTATCTAGTCTTAGTTACTTATATACTTCTAGCTAGTAGTTATAATTAGCAAAGAATAGTAAGACTTTTGTTACTTCTATTATTATACTATTATATATAAACTATATAATAAGTAACATCTAAACCTAATTATTCTACTAATGGTTAACATAGCTTTATAAGTACTATTTAAGAGTTTGATTTAATCATTTTATTTAGCTGTCTATCTAGGGATAGAAAGCTATTAATAGCTTATGATTTGTTCCTAGTAGTACCATTAGTAATTTCTAGAATTTCAAAGTAAAGAGCTTATCTCTATCTAAGATAATTTCTTCTAACATTCTATAATTAGCTAGTATAACTTAAATGAAGGTATATGTAAGCACCTTAGCATTACTAGCTTCTAGGTATAGCATAAACTTGTTATACTTTATAAGTCTTTCTATAATAATAAGAATAGAATTATATAGTATTCTTATTAATAGGTCTTTAGATAGTAGTAGCTTAATGATGAAGTCTAAAGCTATTAATTTCTATGCTTCTTTTAATACTAGTGTTAACTTAAGCTATTTATATAGTAAATGCCTATTAGATTTTAACTTACTATAAATGTTATACTCTCTTACTACTATCTCTACCTACTTCCTTATACCTAGGAAGTAGTAGTGTTAGGTAATTCATTTAAAGGTTTATGTTACTCTCTAATGACTATGTACTAGTAACAAGTGTTGTTCTTATACTAGTAGGCATCTCATTTAACTTAGGACATATACTAATCCTTTATATTAAATTAGTTCTTGTTCATTAATGACAAAGTTACCTTTAACTTTAGTTAAGACTTGCTTTATGCATTTGTCTATTACATAAGCTTTCTTAAGTCTATCTTCTAGTTCTAAGTCCTTTATAGTAGTAATTATAACTAGTAACTTGTTATATTACATTCCTATGTCTATTTTCTTTAATATTACTCTAGGTCTTTCTTCCTTTAGGCTAATGTAGTTAGTCTATCTACTAAGAGCATCTACTCTTACATTCTTAGAGCCCTTATAATAAGTTATTATAAAGTTATAAGCTATAAGGGTTTCTGCCTAGTAGACTTGTCTATAGTTTAAAACCTTAGTTATAGTAAAGTATATTAAGTTCTTATGATCTATCTATACCTATATAGGGTAGGTAGATCTCTTAAGATATACTTATCATTATTTAAAGGTAATAATAATAGCTAGTAGCTCCTTGTTATAGATGTCATAGTTAAGCTCTATAGGTAATAGTTTCCTAGAGTAGTATGTAATTAGTTTAAACTTACTATTCTTATCTAGTTAGTTTAGACATATTCTAATTATAAAGTTAGAAGAGTTTGTTTTAAGGATGATCTTCTTTATAAGGTTAAATGTAGCAAGGATAGGTGCTTCTATGAACTTTGCCTTAAGTTTCTAGAATGTAGCTTCTACCTTATTAATTTATTTAAATGTAAGGTCTTTCCTAGTAAGGTCTTTCCTAGTAAGCTCTATAAGTAGTTAAGCTACCTTAGAGTATCCTTTAATAAACCTCTAGTAGAAGTTAGCAAAGCCTAGGAAGGCCTATACTTCCTTAACCATAGTTAGTATTAGTCATTCTAATACTATTATAACCTTTGTTTAGTCTATTTTAATGCTATGCATTCTAATAATGTAACCTAAGAATTTAACTTAGTTCTTATAGAACTTGCATTTCTTAGGCTTAAGGAGTAGGTTGTACTTCTCTATTTTTTTTAGAATAAGCTTAATATGTTTAACATGTTCGTCCTTACTCATTAAGTATACTAGGACGTCATCTAAGTAGACAATGATAAAGATGTCTAAATACTTATATAAAGCATTATTCATAAGTCATTATATAGATATAGGTGCATTTGTTAGCCTAAAGGGCATGACTTGATATTTAAATAGGCTATAGTAGGTATAGAATGTTATTTTCTACTCTTCCCTAGCCTTAATTTAGATTAGATTATATGCTCCTTATAGATCTAGCTTACTAAAGATCTTTACTCCTTAGAATCTATTATATAGTTCATTAATTAACAACAAGGTATACCTATCCTTAATTATAATGTTGTTTAATACTTAATAGTCTATACATAACTATAGGGAATTATCTTTCTTTAGTATAAATAGTACTAGACTTCCTACTAGTAATGTAGATAGTTTAATAAATCCTTTTACTAGGTTATTATTAATGTACTCCTTAAGTACCTTTAGCTCTTTTTCTAATAGCTAGTATATTAGTCTAAATAGTAGACTTTTATCTTTCTCTAGAGGTATCTTATAATCCTATGGTTAGTGCTTAAGAAGCACCTCATTCTTAGGGCCTTTCTAGAATAGCTATTTATATTCCTTATACTCTACTAGTATACTTATTAGTAAGGATGCCTAGGCTAGGTCATTAAGCTTAGAGGTTATACATAACTCCTTCTAGCCCTAGAAGGGTTTCTCTTATTATAGTATGTCTATTTGTTATATATGTTCTAGCCTAACTACAAGATCTGCCTACTTATGAGCTAGCTAGCCTACTTATGAGCTAGCTAGCCTAACTATGAGAATCTTTGACTTTTGGTTAGGCTAGCCTACTTATAAGCTAGCTAGCCTAACCACAAGTAATTAGAAATAGAAGTAATTAATTAATCTATATAGTTACGTTTCTAGCTATGTCTACCTATACTCATTTCTAATGAGGCCTCTTAACTAGAGCTATTTCTATACAAGTAGCAAGGCCTAATAAATTACTATAGTCATGGTCATTATTATAACAGTGTATACTATAGCCCTTTACTTCCTTATAACACTAGCACCTCTTTGTACTACACTGCCCTTTACACTAATAGGATATTCTAACCTAAGCACTTATAGAAGCCTCTCTAGCTATAAGCCCTAGTGCTACCTACTTTATAGAAGTAGGAATTAGGATATTAGCCTATAGAGCTTGCTCTACAACCCTAAGCAATTTTGTAGGTATAAGGTGTTTTATAATACTAGATACTATAATAACCTAATACTAGTGTAGGTAAGGCTCTTCTAGAATCTATATAAGGATCCTCTTATTATTAGTTAAGGTTCTATCCTTCTAAGGAATCTTTAAGGAAACAATTACTCTAATATTAAAGTGTTAAATATCATGCTTCTTAGTATACTTCCATATTATTACAACCCTTGCTTATTAAGTAGCTACTATAGCTTTCTTAACTATAGGATTAGGTGTAGCCTAAAGCTTAGTCCTAGGTTAAGCTAGCACTTAGGCCTAGGTCCTATGCTAGGACTTAGAATCCAGCTCTAGCTCTGGCTTAGGATTAGAGCTAGTGCTAGGCTTAGAATTAAGTTCTAAGCTAGAGATCTCAATTCTAAGCTCTAGTGCTTAGTAGAGCTAAGCTCTAGCTCTAGCTCTAGTTTAAGTTCTAGTTTAAATTCTAGCTTAAACTTAGAGCCTAGAATCCAGCTCTTGCTCTGGCTCTAAGCTAGAGAGCTTAATTCTAAGCTCTAGTTTCTTGCTAAAGCTATAGGTTAATTAGAGCTTTAGTCTTAGACTCAAGCTTAAGCTTAGGCTAGAGCTTACTCTTAAAAATCAGGCCTATGGTTAGGTCTTCCTACTTAATTCTAATTGTAAGATCCTTCTAGGCCTAGCTATTAAGCTAGTTAATATAAGAACTTCTATCTTAGAATAGTAACTTAGCTAGCACACACCTAATTATAGAGTAGATTTAGGTATTCATTACAAGTATGACTTCTAGTAGCCCATCCTTCCATTCTACAGACCTATGGTCCATTTTCTATGCCTAGAGCTTATTCTTAACAACTCTATTTACCTACTTAACTAGGCCTTGCGTTTACAGTAATCATAGTGCTTCATTTACTACCTGTATTCTATACTTCTATAGTAGAATTAGAAGAGCCCCCTTGAATTCCTTCTCATTATTAGCTTACATAATCTTAGGAGGTAAGAACGCTATAATAAAGAGAGCAAAGTAGTCTGTAATTAGCTCTACATGCTTGCTTTTTAATGGGTATAGCTATATATACTTTGAAAAGTGATCCTTTATATGTAGAATCCATTTATACTATCCTAACAGCTTATGGTACATATTAATTAGATTAATTTAAACCTACTCCTATGCTTGCCTACTAATAATAGGGACTAATGGAGCTTTTGTAGTATTTGGTTAGTTTAGAGTGTAGTTCTTACACCATTTAAGGATAAATTTAACATCCTCCTGCTTTATTCCATAGTATTGCTGTTTAATAGTAGGCTATACCTTATTCTAGCCTACATGTAGAAGCTTAAGGTGCTCTTGTGTAATAACGTTAAAGACCTCTGCTTTTAGCACTACATATCTAGGCTATAGATGGCGTATATCACTCTATTAATATAGCCTATTCTAAACAAGTGTAAAGTTTAATTATATATAGTGTTTAAGGTTAATAGCTTCCTTATTTTGTGGTATATAGGCTACTAGATCTTTAAGTATATTATGCATTTAATATAGCTTTTCATATAAGAATTGCTCTTAATTATAGTAAGTAGAACTATTAACATAGGCTTTAAAAGCAGTATGTACATCATGTAGAAATGGATTTATTAAAGTAATAGTAGCCATAATTACTACTATAAAATAGATGTAGGATTTAAATGGTTTTCTACGTTCTATACTACTACTTACCCTACTCATGGTTAGGCCAGCTAGCCCATGAGTAGGCTAGCCTAACTAAAAGTCAAAGATTCTCATGGTTAGGCCAGCTAGCTCACAAGTAGGCAGATCTCGTGGTTAGGCCAGAACATATATATATATACTAGCTCATTATTACATTCTTATTCTACTAGTTAATCTAGGGGTTGTGTTTCCTAAGCTAAGGCATACTAAGGATATACACATAGTTGTGTATATGTATAATGTTAAAGTAAATCATTTCCTTATGTCTTTATAACATAACTATTTCTAATAGAACTGTTTTGTAGGTTACTATTCCTTAGTTAGTTAAGATAAGTTCTTCATTTACAACCATTAGAGGGTATAGTTTAGTCTTTAGTTTCATTCTAAAGCCTTAGGTGTCTACTACTTTCTTTATTATAAAGTTGCTTATTACTCCTAAGTTAATCATTACTTAAAGGTGTTGCTTTTGTATCTTAGCAACTATATATAGCTATATACTACCTATTATAGTACATAGCTAGTTTATACTAGGCCTCTTATTATTACTTATTAGTAGTCTACTATTAAAGACTTCTAGTTTTTTAACTAGAGTTGTCTAGTAGATCATCATCTCTAATGATTTCTTTCATTTCTAGCTAACTATAGTATATAGGTATCTAGCTTATAGAGAAGCATTAGTTCTTATCCTTCTAGGGGTAGTATATATAACATAGTCTATTATAGCACTTATCCTACTCTAAGTATTAGTACTAGGGGTAATTAATCTCTATTACATTACGTTGTTCTAACTCTTCTCTAACCTTCTCCTAGGTGAAGTTAGTTCCTTTTATAATTTCCTAGAGGTTTTCTACATCTTTATTAGTAGGTTTATAGTCTATAGTAGCTTAGTCTACTTATAGTTCCTAGGGCTTAGAGCCCTATTCTTCTACTTCTTATACATCTAGTACATTATACTTTATAAGCTTATACTTTAGCTAGTTAGTAGCTTCTATCTCTATATAGTCTACTCTATGTAGTTCCTACTAGTAAGGGTATCCTTATTAGCACCTTATAGCCCTAACTAATACCTCCTAGTCTTGTTTTATACCTTACTAATGTATTAGTAGTTTTAGCATAGGGATTCCTTAGCTAATGTTATTCTAGAGTACTATTTCCTTAAATGTTATAACTACTCTAGATACTTATTCTTTAAATAAAGTCCTTCTAGTACACTCCTTAAAGGCCTTTAGCCTAAGTTTCTAAGACTCTATAAGTTCTCTTTCTATAGGCTTATATTCTTCTTTACTTAAGCTTGCTCCTTCTAGAGTACTATTGTCCTTTATACCCTAGTTAGGTTTTCTTATAAACATAGTACATAGTTAACCCTTTAGGCCTTCCTAAGTAGCATTAAGCTATTTTCTAAACTTATGTCTACTATTTCCTTTCTTTAGCTGTTTATAGTTCCTAGCTATGTAACTAGGCTTGTTATAATTAAAATAAAGCTATTTCTTAAGCTATTACTCTTTATTAGGGTTATAGGATTAGTTGCCTTGTTTAAAGGTAGCATTAAGCTTCATTAGCTATAGCTAATAACTCTTTTATTACCTTCTCTTCTAGGTCTAGTAGTAATTAGAGAGTCCTTCTCCTTTCTTCTTAAGTTGCTATTTATAGTGTTAATTATTAATCTTCTAGGCTAACTTAATTATTTCTTTAAGGTTGTCTAGCTTGTCTAATTATAAGATTTCATCCTTTATATAGTCCTTAAGACCTATGTAGTATTAGTTACATATAGCTTTGTTACTTTAGTTAGTTATAACTACATGCTACTAGAACTTAATAGTATATATAACTACTAAACCTCTCTACTTAAAGGCCTAGATGGCATGAATAGCATTTCTTTAGGCATTAACATCCCTAAAGTTTACCTTAAGTTGTTTAATAAAGCTACTTTATAACATAAAGATTTCCTTCATTCCTAAACTAGTTGTTATTATACATCTTCTATCTAATGCCTAATGACTTATATAGTTAGTAAGGTAGTTTGTTATCTAGTTAAAGATAGGGCCCCTTAGGAGGGCTACTACCTATAAGATCTATTCTACTTCCTTAGTAAAGTGTTTAGCATTAAAGGCCATCTATAACTTTGTATAAGAAAGCTCTTAAGCTTCTTATAATCCTCATTAAAGGTGTCTAGGAATGCAATCTTAAGTTTGTTAGAGAAGTGTACCTATGTAATAGCTATAGAAGGTTTAATTACCTCCTTTATCTTTAACCTAATAGTAGATCTTATAGTTAACATAGTTACTTTGTATATAAGCTAATACCTTATAGAAGTAGTACTTAAAGTATAATGCTAACTTCTAAATAATAGAAGATATAAAGGTTTCTTATATATAAAGGTTTAACTTAATAGAGAAGGTAGAGAATTAGACATAAAGGCTTTAAGTAACATATTACTAGTATATAACAAATACTAATTTAAGTTAAGCATAAAGCTCTTATCTAAGAACTAACTATCTACTTATATAGTAGCATTATGCTAAATGAATCCTATACTAGATTATACTATTATTATAAGCCTTTATAAGCCCTTATGATTCTATGTGACCTAGATTATCCTAGATTATAGGAAATCTATAATCCTCATCCTAACGTTTATACTAGTAGTAAAGTAAGCTATAATAACCTACTCTCTATTCCCTAGCTATATAGTCTTTAGATAGCTCTTTACTTCTAAGCTTATGACTACCTTTATAGTAGTAATAACTTCTATTATAAAACCTACTTTATTAAAGTTGTAGATATTCTACTCTAAGATGCTATATTTTATAACTATGTTTTGTATAAGAGAAAACTACCCTTAAATTATCTTAGGATCTTTGTATTTTGCTTATTTATAATCATATTTCTAACTAAACTTTGCTTTAATTTCTATATAATGCTTAATGAAGTTAGTAGTCTAGTTCTTCCTAATAAGGCTCTTACCTTGTTTAGAGAGTAGAAGGTTAGTCATTTCTTATATAGCTTATAGCTAGGGTAGAAATCCATATAAATCTAGGTTAAGGATGTACTAAATGAGAGATAATTCTTTATATAAAGTTAATTTTCATAAGTTAGGGGTAGAGTTACATTAAGAAGCTTTTCTATTTAACTACTTATAAAGAGTTATATATAGAACATTATATAACATTATGCTTACTTAAATACTTTAAATATGCCCTTCTTTAATTAATTAAATAGCTAGAAGTATTCTATCTTCTTAATTAGATAGCTTAGCTTAGTTTAGTAGTAGCATTATTAACTATATTCTATTAATGCATTTTAGTGTTTTAGTAATCCCCTTGCTTATGTAATCCCTTTGCTTATAAAATACGTTAATTATAGAAAAAGCAAGTTATAGCAACTTAAAGTAAGAGGAAGTAAGTACATTACCTTATAACTTATATATGTTTACTACTACTCCTTACTAAAACCTTAAGCATTCCCCTATATAGTATTTTATATAGTAATTAAATGTAATTCATTTAATAGAAGGGACTTCTCTATTAAATGTCTATAAATGGCTAGTAGTAAACCCCTCTAAATCTATAGGTGTTACTAGTTGGATTTTTAAGGTCCCTAGGTTAACTATATAGTTAAGAATCACCTAAGTAGCCCTAAAGAAGCTATTCTATAGAGGTTAGAATAAGGTACTTTCTATAGCTTAGCTAGAAGCCCTTAAGAAATAGATTTTAGAGTAGTATTACCTAGGGCTAGGAGCTAATAGGCATATGGTATATAGTGTAGTATGCTACCTATAGAGCCTACTGCCTCTACTATTACAGAGCTAGCTTACTAAATATATACAGAATAAGCTTTAAGAATTCCATTTTATTACTATAAAGCCTATTACATAGTAGTATACATAAGCTTAAGAGGAGCCTACCATTGTTAAGTAGTTTAAAAAGTACATAGTATAAATCTAGAGTTAATCTAGAATATGGATGAAACTGGTTTTAGAGTTGGAATTCTAGGGGGTGAGAGAGTTATTGTCCCCTAAGTAGTAAAACAGCTCTATACTCTAAGTCCTAAGAATCGTATATCTATTATGATCATAGAGGCAGTATCTATAGCTAGACAGACAATTACACCTATACTTGTTGTTCTAGGCAAAATTCATATGAAGTCGTGGTACCCTAAAAACCTTAATGGGAATGAGCTGATACTGCTCTCTGAAACTGGCTACTCTAATAGCCAGCTTGCTCTATGGTGGTTACAGCACTTTGTGAAGCATACTACTCTACACGATCAGGGAAATCCTAAGGTTCTACTCCTTGATTCTCACATAAGCCATACGAGCTATGATTTCGTCATTCTTGCTGCTAAATATCACATCATATTATGGACCTTTCCTAGCCACCTCACACACGTTTTACAGCCATTAGACGTGGGAATATTCCAGCCATATAAGCACTAGCATAGGCAGGCTATGCTCCGCGCCATACGAGAAATGGACATTACCTACAACCTACCCTTATTTATGAGGGATCTCCTACAGATGCAGGAGCATACTTTTAAGGATTCTACCATACAATCAGCTTTCTAGAAAGCTAGAATCTGGCCAATAAGCTGTAATACAGCCCTCGAAAAGCTACGTACGTACTCGCAGCCTACACCTACTACACCTACCCTACTAACCCAGCCTATAACGCCTATACCCTCTACTTTTCAGGGGGTGGAACAGGGGCTACAGCAGTGGAAAGACCGGCTTCCAGAGGCCTGGAGTAGCCCCTCAAAACAGAGCTATAATAACTAGGTTACTGGGGCAGAGCGGGTTCTGGCAGCCGGCCAGCTCCAGGAACTCGACCTACAGGCTATTCGGCAGCAGGTTAAGAACTCGAAGAAGAAGCGGGGGGGCCGAGGCCGGCTCCAGTATGGAGGTGAGCTCGTAGCTTCTGAAGCCCACGAGCTTCAGGCCCAGAAAGCCGAGCTTCAGGCTCAGAAGCTCGCTGCCACAGAAGCCCGGAAGCTGTGCCAGGCTGCAAACCGAGCCCGGAAGCAGCTCTGCCGGGCTGGAATTGAAGCCTGGAAACAGGAGCGCCTCCGGAAGAAGAGCCTGGCTACGCTCTGTGGATTAGGCCTTCCAATTCCTCCGGAGTTGGAAGACCCAATTACTGACCCAGAAGTCGAAACTGAGAGCGAGTACGAGAGTGCGAGTGAGGGTGGGCGTGGGAGTGGGAGTGAGCGTGGGAATGAGGAAGTGATAATTTTGTAGAATGGGATTTTTAAGTACTTTTACATACAAATTACTATGGATAGGTACTTACGGTCGCAATTTGAGGTGACGCACTTGCTTCCTCTCGCTTCGAGTTGCCGCAACTCGCTTCCTCCCACGATTAATTGAAATCAAGGCAGAGCGCATTTAATTATAATGTGCAGATTTTAAAAATGCACAGCAAGACGTATGGACTGGACTTTCAGATTAAAAGGTCCGTACTCCTACAAAGAGCCTTAATAGGTGGAAATTGAATTATGTTTTATTTAAACAACATCTTTCCTGGCAGCGAACCTTTTTTTCAACATCGACCTAAGGGCGAAGGCTAGTTCGCTAAGCAACTTGAAAGCGAGCACTGCCAACAGCCAGACCACAGTCAATAACAGAATGAATATTATGGCTATTGATGTCCACTTGAAAACAGAGATAAACTTGTTCCACCAACTATCCACCGATGGTACCGCTTCCGCTGCCAGTGCAACCTGCATTGCACTAAGCAGCAAGCTCAACATACCAAATACGAACAGCAATGGCTGGAAGAAGCGAGAAAAATATGTTCCGTACTGGCGAGACATATTGAAGTAGTGCCTTTGTCGGAGGAAAATAATAGACCAGAAGTTCAGCCTTGTCAGCCGGAGCTCGCCAAAGTGAAATCGTGGCGATGCCTGCGTGTCTGGAAGATCTTTGAAGCATTTGATGAATCTGGAAAACGCCTCGAATTCAACACCTTCAGGGACTAGGCCGTGGTTTTGCGCGAGATGAAAGTCTGTTTCACTCTGGATGAGATAACAGTAGCTTCTAACGAAACCGATAGAAGCAGGGTGAAGTTGATTTGCCATATCTTGTCCATGTCGTTCATCGAAGACGAATTTCCAAAATGCGTGACACAGGAGATATCGGGGTAGAGGTTTTAAGAAGATCTTCGAATAATACCATACGAGATGCAAATCGGCGGAATCCGAGATGATGATTTCTCTGCCGAGGACTCTCTGCTTGTGGAGTGGTGATATCGAAGAGCTCGACTGAGTGGATATTAGCCACAGATGCGGAGCAAATGCATCTAGTTTAGCAGTAAGAAGGGTGGCCTGCAGATGAGCCCATATGCTGTCAAGTTCAAGTCCGACAAATGTGTTGCCTGGGAGTGTCGTGGGTCGTCCGGGATGCGTTCTGCATAGTTGCGGGATAGACTTCTTTTCATCATTGATGAGCTGTAGCTCCGAGTTCAGTTCTTCGTCGGCTCGAAATGGGATGGTCCATTTAGTAGGAATCTGGGCTGCGATATTCTCCATAAGGTACTGTGAATTCTGGTTTGGATGAAGTTGTGTTGTTGCTGCCTAGCAGTTTAAGCAAGGGCTATTCGGGCAAAAGAATTATGTACCCTGCATCACCCCTGTAAAGATCTATATACCCAGCGCTAACTATGAATAGATTCTGCCGGTTTTAGTCAGCACCACTGGCGCCCGCACCTCGCTGTCGCCCAAGAAGCTATTCCAACCTACACCCACCCACAATGACGTCGCTGCCACTGTTAGTTGTCCCAGTCGATAGTGCTGAGTTCCTAGACCTAGATGCTGTTGTTCTAGCCTTAGCACCTGACTTCTGGGCAGTTGCGCGAGCAAAGACGATGCCTGCGTACGAAGCAGCCTTGGGAAGTGTAAAGCGTAGTCCCCAGGGTCTCACGGGAGTCCAGGGAACCAGGTCAGAAGGCAGGAAGGGAGATCGTATTGCAAGACAGTAGGTCTACGTATGTACAGCGACTATCGGCTG
The DNA here is from genome assembly GCA_001662585.1 of Pseudogymnoascus sp. WSF 3629. Taxonomy (NCBI): domain Eukaryota; kingdom Fungi; phylum Ascomycota; class Leotiomycetes; order Thelebolales; family Thelebolaceae; genus Pseudogymnoascus; species Pseudogymnoascus sp. WSF 3629. Next base: position 13,243 of record KV454786.1, read on the forward strand.
GAGGCCTCCTTCTGAGGCTTCCAGCTCCTTATATCCTACGTTCCTACATACCCTGGTTTACCGAGCCCTAGTGGCTCCACTGCCGGGCAGCCCCTGAGTTCAGGGCGGCCTCACGTGATGGGCCGCCTTACAGGAAGGCTCCGAGATCTTAAGGGAGAAGCTGCTACTTACCTTGAGTCTTAAAGCCCAGAAAAGTGGGCTGTAGCCTTGTTTCATGGGAAGAGATACGGCGATGACCCTAATGAGGCCCTAAAGCTAGAGTGAGAGCTACCTAAGTTATTGTAGCACTCCTTGATTCCATCTGGCACCGAGTGATGGAGAAGCGTGCAGATCGACTGCGCACTGCAACAGCTCTTCTAGATGAAGGAAGGGAAATGACTCCTTTTGTGGAAGCAGTTATAAATGAAGGGAGGCGCTGCGCACAAGGGAAGAATAGAGTCTGGGCACAAGGGAACAGAGTCTAACACTCTATTCCTTTTAAGGCAAGAGTGGTTCAGCCGAATGGGCAGGTCCACCTTGTGAATCTCAATATAGGAACAGGTTCCTGCTGTAAACTTCAAAGCAACTGCATCCCTTGTGGGCATGCTATTGCCACAATACTCGGTGGTAAGAACTCTCTAACACCCTACTTGCCACTTATCTTGTCGCCGGCAACCTAGGCTGCGACCTATAGCAGCCCAATGCCTCCTATTAACATCTTAGAGTTAAAAGCTCTAGAGGAGGACCCATGCTTTCCAACTGTAACACGGGTGCCTCGCGAAAGGCCTAAGACTGAGCGGTTCCGGAAGGAAGACTCGCGCAGAACTAGAGGGTAGGGTCTGGCAGAGCCTGGGCGTGGGTGCTGCTCTACTTGTGGAGAGCAAGGCCACAATATGAGAAGCTGCCGCGTCCTCATGAGTAGGACGCTTTCATGAGTAGGGCGCCAGCGAGGTCAGGGCGGCGGCGAGGTCACTGGGGCAGCGGGGTCAATGGAGCATCAAGGTTAATGGGGTCACGGAGGAATCCGAAGGCGGCGGCAGGGTATATAAATCTTTTACGGAGGTATAAATCTTTCCCTTTATGTAAACGCCTCGTCGTGTTGGTGCACCAGCTGACGAAAATAGTAACAGTGGATGATGCAGACGCCATTGGCCACTAGGACAGATTTAGAAGCTTCAGCCTCGAAATTTCAGAGGCATTTACTGTGGAAAACGATATATGGTGACGTTGGGTTATTACTTCGAAACTAATCTAGATCTCTCCGTCCAAGTCATTCAAAGAACCCCTAAAAGTTATCATCGCAAACTGATCGGTCTCATTTGCTTTCCACTTCAAGAAGGCGGTCGGATTCTCAATGCTTGTTGCTTTCTTTGCCACATCTCCCGCCTTGGAGCAAGACCGAGCTGCTGACTGCAAACTCAGTGGATCGTTCATAGCATACCAGAAAACGAAACCCAGGAAGCAAATTCCGGCGGCCGTTGAAAAAACTAGACTCCGAAAGTCAAGCTGCTTTACAGCTTGAATGACAAGGGTTTCAAGGGAATCTAGCAGTGCAAGACAAGCATCGCGTTGGTTAGCCAATGCCTGTATTGACCCCTGAAAGAAGTTTGATAGGAATGTTAAAGCAGGGTGAACGATGTGGCGATAGAAAAGGCCAGCCAAGGATTTTTCTTGATACCGATCGAGAAGGTAAATCCAAAAAGTACTTCTTGCGATCCACTTTATTGATTCAACAATCCCAGAGGATCGACCGTATACATACCCTGCCAGCTTCAAAGCGTAATTGATAGCGCTCTTCCAGGACCAGAGTGTTGAGGTGGCCGCTGCTGCAGCAGAATGGACCAAATCAAAAACCAAGTATGACAGTCTCAGAAATGCCATCTCAATGAATATAATCCTCCGAAAAGTCGCGAACCAATGGAAGCTGTGAGATTTGAGAGCGCTTTCGAATTTCTGGAGAATGGATGAAGCGTCACTGTTTGTCCAGTTCAACCGGAATGATGTGCGGCGACGCAATGACTCAGGGAATATATCGCCGGTGCTAGCCTCGTATGCGTTCGTAAGGTCATCAATCATAAGAAACAAAATGAAGACATGTTGTGCAGCGAATACGATTGCGCCCATCCAGCCAGTTACGTATGGATGCGCTGCAGGACTATAGCCCTTTGGATCTACGAAAATCCCTTTCAGATCTGTCCAGGGAGTAATCCTCGCGCTGCCAAGTATCCAAGGTGCGTATCTGCATCTCAGGAGATAGAAACAGAAAGCGACCAAAAAATCATTCCGATTTGAAAATAGAAGGCTGACTGTCGGCCGAACAGCCGTAGTTACCAGAAGAAAATACATCCGCGCAGAGACAAATACGTCCTCCAGCGGCGGACATACGAATGTCAGGTACTTGAAAAGGAATACCACGGCTGCGCTCATAAAACCCAAGAATCGTTCCTCGATATTTATGGCACGACCGCGGATCTTTTGGAAGGGGACGTTGCGGACGATCTGGATTGCGGGCATCCAGCTTTCTATGCTCTCGCGTGAATAGAGACTGTGTTCTGTAACCCAGAGTCTGAGCATGGAATCCATTCCATATGGGTCGACTGAAGACATTTGCATGGCTGCAAGAAGCATTCTGGTTCTGTTCCATTCCCATTTAGAGATACGATAGTGCTCCATGATGTTCTCTCTGTAGAATGCGGAATCGAAGCCATTGTAGTCTCTTACAGTTAGTTCATGGCGTGCAGCCGACAAAAGACCATAGTCTCGATGACCACGCTGTGCACTGAATTGGTCCGCCATGTCATAATGGGAGAACAATTCTGGAGCCAGCAAAGATGCAGCCAAATAGGTGTCGATTGCTTCAGAAGCATGTGCCAGAGCTACAAGAGGACTGATTCCGGAATCTCCTATCTGTGCATATGTCCAGGCACGAATTGGATCCACTGCTAAAAGAATGGCCAATTGACGTGAATTTCGTGCAGCCTGACAAAGAAGTTCAATTTGGCGCTTTCGAGACCGTCGCTGTCGCCAATTAGACAACGAGGCGTCGGAACTCCAACTTACCATGTTGGTGAGAATCTGGAGAGCAATGTCAGAATCAAGTTTCGGTCCAAGAGATCCTGATGTGGTGTCGTGTGCAGTCGAATCCTGATGGTTTCTGAGCATTGCTGCTCTTTTGAGCTGGGGCTTTTGGATGACTTTGGATAAATCCGGAAGTGCTTTCTTGACAGAGGCAATGCTCTCGCTGGCTGGTAGGAGCGCAATCTTCAGACTCCTCAGAGCTATGACCTTTGTCAAATTATGAACGTTCTGAACGTTGATTTTTTCCAGTGAGGATGAGAGCGCGGCACAAACTCCAGCCACAATGTCCATGCTGTGGATCAGCATCATCTGGGTGAGATCAGACAGAATTAGCGGCTCTGCAGTGACATAGTGTTGCCCCCCGGCTTTGAGGTGAGGGAACGTTGTTGAGGCTCCCACCGCCCGAACATGAGCGAACCAGTACGTTCCCGAGTAATTGAGAAGAGGCGTTGCAGACCGAGATGGATTATAAAAGTCTTGCAGATACCTAGAGAGCATTGATCTCGAACTCAACATCACAAGGGAGAGGCCTGCCGATGTCTTGTGGGCTTCAGTCCGCGTGAAATGGACTTGCTCCCACCATGGCGCTGCGCGGTTGACGGATGTCTCAGACCCTTCAATCCATTGGTACAGGGAGTGATGGCAAATGGCTACTGTTCTAGCCAGTCTGCTGATAGTAGTTCCTGGCTCCGTGGGATGCTCGTTATTTGCAGAGCTTAACTTGATATCAACCAACGGACCAAGGAAAGAAAAGTAATTATGCGGTAATGCTCGTGATTTTTGAAGGGCGATATCGATGCAATCTTGCAGAGTTTGTGCGTCCCATTGTCGATGGCTGTCCAGCTCCTTCTGTAGTTGAACAGCCATAGCAAGCTCCTCCCAATTCAAGGATCGGTATGCCGCTGAAAGTAATTTGAGAACCAGTACTGAAATGTCGAGTTCGAATCCCGGAGCTTGACTGAGGCGATGGAATGTGTTTTCGTATGCTTCGTTCAATTCCCGAGGGAAGCGATCTATTGTACTAAACACGTCGTCCTTCGTTTTGGCGAAGTGAAGAGCATAGAGGACGATATGTACCCATTGGAACATACCACAAGCGTACAGTGAGATCAGTTGAACGACAGAGTCCGCTTCAGCAGAGATAGCATTATTGATTCGAGCCAGTTCAAAAACTTTGGTTTGAATGAAGTCAAGGATATCGTCGCCGTTGTAGTCGGCGATGTCCACCATCTGCAGTCCGGGAATATGTCGCAAAGCTATGTGCTCTAGCTCTTCATCCTGACGAGCTAAGAACAAAAGGCAGACATTGTGCAGTTGGCCAATGTCTTTAAATGGTTCTACAAGATCTTTCGGCTTGTCGCACTCATCCAAGCCATCGATAATGATACTAATCATAAAGCTAGTACGCAGCCTATCATGACTTAAGGCTCGGAGTACCTACTGTGTGAGGGGAAAGTGACGGAGAAGCCGACTTAGGATCCTGATACCCTGCTTGGAGGTGCATTCCTCGAGCCCACCCTTTTCATCTATGACAACTTTTTGTAGCTCGATACTCGTCGGCTGAAAGCATAGCAGTTGATGAATCAACGTTCGGATTGTCGATGCAGGAGTTGAGGACTTTGAGATGGGAAAATAAAGCACTGCTTTGTTGTTAGTAACAAGGGAATGCTGACAGTCAATTGTCTCGGAGGATCCAGAGCAGCGAGACACATCCGTGGCTGACCAGTTATTTTTTCGGAGCATTCTTGATGTTTGGTCGTAAAGATATACAGCGAAGACAGATTTGCCGCTGCCAGCCTTTCCAGAAACCCAAACGGCTCGCCCATCCGCGGGGGGGACACTATCTGAAGGATTGTTTATATCCAGCCAAGTACAAATAGTTTTACGATGATAAGCCCATTCGCAAGTTCCATCAAGACGATCAGCCTGTCGTCTTTCGTAAACATCGTTTTGTGTAGTCTCCGGCGAAAGCCATCGCCGGATTTCCATTACGTTGCCACCAGGATTCTGGCTGTTGTATTGATACTCTATTGAAGGTTAGCATGCTACTGTAGAGATTAAGTTAGGGCATAATTCGCATACTCCCTAGCCGTGCTTCAACAATGCGACTTGCGTGGCGATGAAAGTCGGAGAGACATTCCACCAGCCGCGTATAGTTACTTTCATTTCGGCTGCTAAATTTGTTCATCTGCATATGATTGGCCTCTAGCTTGACCTGATGACTAGATTTAGAGCCGTAGCATGCAGAATCTCGTTCCACAACTAGCTAAAGATCGTCAGCTTAGAGATTTATGGTGCGTGGCAAGGTTTTACTTTTGACTCAAAAGGCTATTGAGAGGACATCAGTACCAGTTCAGTTGAATCGCAAATAGAGGACTTACTCCCATGTTCAGCGGTTTAGTCTCGTAGAAGTATGTCGACATAAGCATAGAAACGCGATCCTCGTATTCTAAGATGTTCTGAAAGTTTTCTTCCAGGTCGTCCAGGGCGTCAAGGGTTGATTTGACGACCAGTGGTCTGAGTATGTCTACGTTCGTTGCGTGACCGAGGAACCTTTTTAAATAGGCTTGCAAAAGGCCTGCGGAGGCAAAATTCGAGCCGTTGTGCGGAGTTCCTAGAAACATGACACCGGCGACGGCAGTGATGACAGACTGATAATCCTCATATTTTGGATGATTCTTTTTGGCATTTGCGGCGGTTACCAGAGCCTTGAAGGTTAGGTATCTGTCAATCTTTGTAGTCTCTAGGCATACCTGTTTTATTACGAGTCCTCCAAAACTATGTCCGAGGAGAATGAGAGGACGTCTTGCCTTATCAAGTTTAGCGTTAAATCGCGAAAGTAGGGAACAAATATAATTACCATGATCGGGCACATCTTCTGGCCTCCCTTATGCGTCCGATCCCAGATAATGGATTCCAGCAAACGATCGCCGCAATCTTTAAGTTTGACAAACGAGGGATTATGCAACCAGTTGGAGTCATATTCAAAACTCATGATTCGAGCATCCGGTAGATCTACCGGAAGTAAGTCTCTTAACCACATGACGGAAGTACCGTCGCTGAGTTTATGGGTCCATGTCGACTCGTATGTTGAAGCCAGACCTTGGACTGCAATGATACTAGTCACGGTAAGCGGATCGAATCTTTGGTGGGGCTTTATACTAACTCGACTGGAACATCGATAAATGCTGTTGTTACATCTAGCTCTTGCTGCGGCTGTCCTCTTTCTCTCCATATCTCCCACGAGTATGGCACATATTCTTCCTTCAGAGCCTTGGGCATCGTGACGATGGCGTTAGGGGCGAGAATGCATGAACGTCAGCGTTGGCAGAGGACAAGGCTAGAGAGGAATAGCGGTACCTAGCATGCTACGGCTCTTGCGCGCAAATGCTTTTACTGCAGGCTCACGAAGCAGATGGCAAGTAAATGCTTTCACTGGAGGCTCACGGGACAGATGAATATCTTGGTCTTGAGCACAAAGGAAATGTGCTTTTCAGCCTTGGTGGATTCATCTGCAGGGGTATCGCGCTTGTGCCAAATGAAACACCAGGAGTGACAACCATAGCTTAGCGCCAGGGTGGCTTGCATCCGCTAGCTGCGCCACGCATGGGTCATTTTCAGCTCTGAGGGATTTTTTACGAACATCGACGCTTTATCCTTGGGAAACCCCTCCAGACCGTCGTGTCTGTTCTCAAATGAGCTTCAACTTGTCTGATCTACCCAATTCGACCCGACTATACTACGACTATTCAGAGAGTTCTCTCTCTCACTTTGATTTCCAGTGGTATTAACTGCAACTTGGCACCGAGCTGAACTGTGGGATTAAGCATGGTAGAAGTAGATATTGGCTGGCGTCAAGCTCTAAGCATCATTGTTATTGCATTTTCAATATGGGGTCTCGGTGTCTCTGTAGGGCGCTTCGTACCAGTAGCCCAGGGCCCAGAAAGCTTAGCACAAAAACTGACGCACATCTGCTCTAACTTTCAAGTGAGTTACAGATGGCCTTTACTTCGTACGCGTGAAGGCTAATTGGCATGCGATAGAATGTTCAGTCCTTTTCCCTTTGCCAGACCATCTTCGCTGCAAAATTCAAGGACGAAGACTGGACCGAAGCCGCTTTGGGCGGAGTGTCACAAGAGAGACTTGATGCCGAATTTTTGTACTTTAGTAAGGGTTGAACCCCTCATCGCTATAGTACTAAGATCTAACTTCATGATACTCTAGTTCAATCCTTTGTTTCACTAGAAATGGATGGCTTTCTGAGTGACGCAGCGTGCAAAGTGGCAACTACAATCCCTCCAGCTATCTGCTCAATAAATCCGACATTAGCAATCACGACGAAACAAGCAATCCAAATTCAATACGATGCAAGCAAACTTACATTGAATCGACCAAAGCAGTTAATATTCCGTCGAGCAATCTCTTTCCTCGGTACAACTAGCACGTGGGTCTGGAAATGGGCAATTTTCTCTCTGGTCGGACTTTTAGCCGGTCATATTTTCGGCGCGCGTTATTTTTTTTGGCCATGGGCTTGTTTTCCTTGGATCTGGTTCTTCAAGGATGCTTCAGCGTCTTACATTCTGATTTGGTATTCACTTGGAAGCTTTGTGGTCTATGATTTGGGGTTCATGCAGTATAAGGTCTCGCGAAGCCTAATGGCGATGTTCTTAATCGCCGTTACTTGCATGGCTTGGGCTTGGTTTATTGTAAAAGGGAATCGCGAAGTCGCTTTCTCTTTGTTTATTTTTCTTGCGGTTGCTGTTCCGCTCGATCCTTTCTTTGATTGGGCTCTTCCTTATGTTGCAACAGTATTTCAGGGGGCGGTCAACCAAGGGGTCAACGAGGCAATTCCAATAGCTAAATGAGTAAAATAAAAAAGGCTGTAGTAAAAGTATTCTAGAGGTTGTTAGAACCCGTAAAACTGAAAGACAAGGATGTATGGTAGACAGTGTGGCCCTCTCCTGATTTGCTACGCTCACTAAGCGTACTCTAGAAAAAGCAGTCATTGGACGTAGATAAGTCCTGACAAGGCCGGCGTGAACTTCCTTGCGGGTAGGAAATCTCGTGCGTCCTATGAGAAGCCGATAATACCACTGAGGTACACAGGTAGACTAGATCCTGGCTGTCCGCCTGTGAATTGTTCGGTGCTAAAGGTGACGCTCAACTGAAAGGCGAGTTTCAAGAGTTCGTCCATAGCTGCGTCAGACGCTTCCATCACTTCATCAATTTCGGCTTCGTACTCGCCTCCGTCGTAGACTTCCTCGTCTTCTCGCGACTCATCCGAACGGTCAGCGTCCTCCACTTTCTCCCCATCGTCGTCGTTGTCCTCCTCTTCCTCACCCCCATCCTCAAAATTACAGCCCTCAAAATTATCCGTCCCCACCAGGTCATCCTCCCGCTCCACGACGTCGTGCAAGGCTTTATGCTTCCAAATGCCTAGTAAATACTATGAGGCGCATGAGAATCACAAGTGAGACTCCCGTGCGCGAAGGCCCTGAAACAGTCCACTATTGGTACGCTGATACAGTACACCGTGAAAGAGTCAGACCACTTTCCTGCACGTGTGTGGACGGCTATGGCCCTGATGGAAAATCAGACCGGCGAAGTAATTGACAACGCCAGCCACTTATTGTGACTTGCGCACTTGATTTAATTCCTCTACCCATCTAATGTGCCTTCCTATGAAGTGTCTTTTCAGACCAGCGGGGCCTGAAAACGAGACGACACTCTCCTAAAACGCATGGCACCTGGCCAACTAAAACGACTTGGATCTCGCCACCACGGATCCACCTCGCACTCCGCAGTGGGTCCGTTGTTTCGCGGCCCCTCAACTTAGTGAGGGGCCGCGAAACCTGATCAGCCCGGGCCGGCCGGGACCGACAGGGCGGTTGTCGATGCGGCTTGTGCTCCTATGCCAGAGATTGCGTCATCCCGATTTTCGGTACAGCTGGTCAATTTTGCCATGCGTCATAGTGGAAGAGAATGCAAGCATTATTAGCGAGAAGACAGCAGACGAGGAAGTAAGTGCTGAGTTGCAATGACGCTGTTATTCTCGTCTAATTCATTAGCCATGTAGTATATGCGATTGTCGAGATCTCTCTGGTGCTCGGATTCCCAGTTTTTAGGTTAGTTGATGCATATTAAATATGCAATAATAGCGCAAGCAGAAGGGTTCATACTTCATAGCAACTCTTATTTCTCGATGTCTTTGATTCCTACGGTCCGTCTTCTCCATAGTTCTTGGTGATTCCAGCGTTCCAAGGCTCCAAATTCCAGATGGCTCTGACTGCTCCGTTTCTCTCAAGCTATACTCGAGGAGGCATCTAGTTGCGACTTTGTTGTGATGTTGACTGTATGAGGTAGCGCTCTCATTGCACACTGCGCGTCCTTCTGGTTGCGTCCTGATGCGGTCGCTTCGTCGTGGATTAGCGCGAGCGATCGCTACGGCGAATGACGCATCTTGGACCTGCGAGGGTGTGCTTGAAGTGTGAGGCTCGACGCTCGGAGGCTAGTTGATCTTCTCGCTGAGGACTATTATGTTTTCTTAATAGCGATTGTTGTAGCCCACCAACCAGATTGACAACAGTATATTATTCCCATTAATAGACCGGCAAGTGGTAATCGAGAGTCTCAAAAAACCATGCTTCTCCATGCTCATATCATTGAGCGAGGACGTATGATCGTCAATATCATAGTACGCACGCGCACGGTGTTTTCTCCGTATTACAGGGACTTACAGACATCGTGAAAGGCTCCCAGCCGTCCCGTCAGACCGCCAAGCAATCTTAACATCTCGCTCAACATTTCAGAGTCCGAGGCCGTCCCGGACATACCCTCCAACGAAGGTGGTGCAGGTATGTCCGGGAATCTGATATATGAATCAAAAATGTACCATCGCCTCCTTCCACTACAGGGGAAGTGTCTACCCGTGCATCTAGGGGATACGAAAGTAGAAAGCCTATTATACTATGCATGGCCGACTGCTGCTGCGCTTCGGTCAACACGTACGGGGGTCAGAACTCGGGCTCATCATCCTCGGCTCAGAACACAAACAATAACAACTGCTTCCACACCTCAACATACCGCTCAATTGTCGTGATGTCCATCCAACTATCAAACGGCATGTTCGTCTCTTTCTCCACCTCCTTCTTGTTGGCCTCGAACAACGCATGCTAGCCGACGACCTCGCGTACGGCTTTGTACTGTGCGTCTTAGATCAACCACTCAAATGCCGTGCACATTCTGGCCAAATGGGGCTCCTCCTTTTCGTCAACTGGTTCAACAAACTCTCGTACTTCCTTCTGGTCGACGCCAGCCAAATGGGGGATGCACCCAACCCGTCTCAACCATGGACTCGGCTCTTTAGCCTCATCCGTCTCCTTAATCTGACGGTTCTCCTCCTCCTTAGCCTTCTTAAACGCACGCTACATCTCCTGTTTAGCCGCCTTGAACTAGTCTGTCTAGGACGCCATTCGTGGGGTAGGACGTGGTCCTGTCTAGACCATCTAAACCTCAAAATACCAAGACTTGGTTTGCTTCTTAAAAAACTACTAGTAATGGATTCCCGTCTACCATAGCACGTCCTTAGCTAGGCTAGGGTTCTGCTTATAGGGCTAGCCTCCTTTGTCCATGCTCTTCTATTAATGCACTTTCTAACAATGCTTCTACATCCCTTGCTTAGTACGACATATATACACATACCCTTAGCCATTCACGTTTTTCATGCATTATAACCCATTAGTCTTAGGGGGACCTAATGCTATAATAGGTGTAGCTATAGGTAGTAGGAATAGGAATGAACACTATTATAACAATTTCTTGTTCTATATTAAACCCATGATCTTTGCTACCTCCTAGTCTATTTAATCTTAGGTTCTCTTGTTAAACTTATGCCCTCCCTTAGTACTAAAATAGGCATTAATTTCACTAGGTAACATAGCATATTTACATGTCTTATATATAATAATGCTAAATTTAGGCAAATAATGTAAATACTCCATCTTATAACATAGTAAATAATGAACTTAATTTACAACTTTAAACTATATAATTATTCTATAGATGCTCTCCTTACTACTATGGCTACTTTAATAAATGGTAGTAATTAATGTCTTACCTAGGCCTACTCTTATTCTAGCTCTATAACCCTAACCCTAATGACATCTTAACCCTAACTACCTTAACTATGTTAAATTTAGTAATTATAATCATAGTAATGAATTTAGTAGGTTTGATTTACCTTATATTTTAAATTATTAAGTTTTTAGGCTATATAATAATTATTTATTTAGATTTTTAAGTAACGTATTTTATAAGTAAATAAGGTATATAAGTAAGTAAGGCATGCTATTTCTTACTAAAAAGCTAGAAGTTTATAACATAATATCTTAATAGCATTATAATAACAATCTTTAAAACTATATATTTAACCTTTTTTATACATTTAAAATATATTTTCTCATTTTTAAAGTAACTTACTTAATAGGTATTAAGATGTGTTATTTTAGCTTATAAATTATATCTATAAGTAAATATCTTTAGATATCTTAATAAATAATACACTAATTACTTTAAAACTAAGTATACTATGTAATGGTAAGTAGGGCATGGTTTTTAGCATGCTAGCTTGCCTAGGTTTAGCACCTCTACTTTAGGTTTAGTAGTGTCTTGTTTAAGTTTAGCATGCTTAGTTTAGGTATATCTACCTACTAATCTACACTATGCTGCTTTTCCTCAACCTTAGAAGTATAAGTAGTTGCTACCCCTTACTCCTCTATATACACTCTCCCTCCTTCCTTTTCATTATACACTTTTAGCTCTAGCCTATACTGTCTACACCTTCTTAGTAGCACTACCCCCCTCTTTGCTTACTAATTTCATAGAGGTAACTAAATCTATTAAATGCTCTAGTAGCCTACCTTAGATCCCTTATAGCTATTATACCCCTCTTATTTTATTCTCTTAGTCTTTTATAAGATGTAAAGTAGCTAGCTAGGCTAAACTTAGCTAGTTCTTAGCAATAGGGCAACATGCTAGTAGTCTATCTAGAGCAATTTCTACCATGTGTCCCTATTTGAATTCTAACACCTATGTTAGACATCATTGTTTAAATTTAGTTAGAGGCTGTCCTACTAAGCATTATAATATCTAGGAACCCCTAATAGGCATCCTTAACAACTAATAGTGCCCTATTTCTAATAGACTTATATTAGGCTATAACATTATAAATTCTAGTATGTTAGCATTATTCTAGTAGAACTAGAGTAGATGGATTACATAATAAAAAAGGATTCTTACTTATTTATGTATAGGTATAGCTTAGCTAATGACAAAAACACTATATAATAGTAGTAATAATAATGACAAGCTAGATAAGGTTGTTATAACACCTTAATTATGTTACATTTATAAAGCTAGGGGGGTTTATATAGGCTAATTAGGGTTAGATGTAGAAATTAAGCAAAGAGGTTCTACTAAGGAGCTAAGCTAAGGCATGTTATACTCTAAGATTAAAAAACATTACTATTAAATTCATTTCTCTACTTTTAAGGCACTTAAGGCTTTAGTATAGTTGTTAATAAAGGCTTAGGATGTAAGGAACAGTCTATTCTTGTTAATTACTCCTTAGCCTACCTATGAATAGGCAAAGGGTTATAGTAGAACACTTTAATATAGGCCTAGTCTTAGAGTTACTAACTTGCTCTGTTATAAGAACAGTGCTACTTTAGGGTAATAGAAACTTAGCCTCTATGTAATAGATTATAAGCCTAGAGTCATTTTTGTTATAGTTCCTACTATTTTGCTTTAGGACATAGCCTTTATAGCTATTAATCTAGAAGATCATTACATGTAGAATAATTAGGCCACCTAGTAACCTAATACATAATATAAAAATTAAGCAAAGTAGTTAGGCAACTATTATAGGTGTTCTATAAGCTAGATTTTAGGCACTAGTTATAGCTTATAAGTATATATAGAGTAGGTGTCTCTTAGTAGATTATAAGTTTATAGATCTCCTCTAATATTAAAGTTTATAATGACTTCTATTTAGTAGAACAGCTAGTAATTTTACTAGCTACCTCTAGTAGCTATACCATCTCTAACATTTTAGTAACCTTTGTATCTATAAGCTAGTACTAGTTTAACTTACTTTTAACTATCTATAGCTAGTGCCCATTTTAAAGAGGTTAAAGGGACAACTATACATAGCATAGCCTAGATGTATATGTTATCTAGTTTAGACTACATAGAACTAGTTCTTAATTAACATTAAGACTAATCTCTACTAGGAACAAGAGGTATACATCTATATTTCTTTATAATAGTAATAGCTAACTAAATGTAGAAATTACACAAGCTATTTAATATAGTAGAAATGTAGACGTTAGTAATGTAGAGATAGAGTTTTCTTTTATTAAAGAACTTCTATTACTAGATATAAATGGCAGCCTTAGTAGCATCTATAGAATTATAATAGGTTTAGATAAACTAAAATGGGGTACAAGCTAGGATAAGTAGCCTAAAGCCTCTAGTAATGGCAAACTATGTTACTTATGTCTTTTAGATAAGCCTATCCTTCTAGATAGTAATGTAGGTAATAGTAGAGTGCTAGATAATGCTAAGAGGGAGATCCTAGTAGATTTCTCTAGTTCTTAAGCTATACTAAGTAATGTAATAATATAGACAACTATGATAAAGGTAAATGACATGCTATTACTTGCCTCTTAAAACATAAGTAAGCTTAAGATAGAGGGTCTATCTAGTTTAGGTAGTGTTTAAGAAACTAGTGCTATCTCTATAACTAAAGGAATTCTAGTAAACAAAGACAAGATTAATAAATATTAGCTATAATTAAGAAGGCATAGTAATGATTACATTTCTATAGAGAATGATAATATAGACATGATTAAACTAAGCCATAGGATAAAGCATAGTAATGATTAAGATAGAACCATAGATAGTACTAATGGTAAAGATCATGCTAATGATAGCTCTAGTTTAGATATAGAGTACTTATAGCATTTAAAATAGTAGAGGAGGATAAAGAGCATAGATAGCTCTACATAAGCAAGCTTTAGTAATATAAAGGATGTTACTTTTCTAACTAATTCCTCTAATGTCTTAAGCTAGAGAGGAATAGTAGCCTCTTCTAATTCCCCCCTAAAGAGTTAATATATTAATGGTAGAGATCATGTTAATGATAGTAACACTACTAGCTCTAAGATATAGGAGCAGAGACTAAAACAGCTAAGGTAGGTAAAAATCACAGAGAGCTCTATACTCATGAGCCCTAGTAATGTAAAAGAAGCTTCTCTTACTATAGCTAACTCCTCTAACGTCTTAATTCTAGAGATAAGAGTAACGTCATCTAATTCCCTACTAGAGAGTCATGAGATACTAATGTATAGATCCCTTATACTATAAACATTCTAGTTAGGAATAGTATATTACTTTAAATTTTCCTAGGAGGAGTTACCATTTCCTCTTAAAATAGAGTAGGTATAAGATGTCATTAGTAGCACCTCTAGTAGTAATAAAGATAAGGAATAACTACATTTACAAGAACAAGTTATAAGTAGACCTAGTAGGCATTTAACATATTTAGAAGATGATGATGAACTATTAATATAGCTAAAAGAGAAAGACAAATTACTATAGGACAAAATAGTAGAGTACTTCTTAGAAAGGACTAAAGAAACATTATAAGTATACTACTATACAAAGCTAAAGAACTGCTTATAGACATCTAAGTACAAGAAATATAAGATAACAAATTTAGCTAAAGAAAGTAGGGAAAGATATCTATCTAGGTTTTTAATAAGCTTGCTTAATCTATAGCTTTAAGATACTCTTCCTTCTTCTACATTAATTTTACTAGTAACTACCAACTTAACTAAGGATGCTTATAGAACTATACTATTAACTACACTAGGAAACATAGAAAGCATAGAGGTTTAGCTACTTTATAGCAGCTAAGGAGTAGAAAGTAATCTAGTTAACATTAACACTATAAAAGGGAGGTAGGAGGTTGAAGCACTACTTGCTAAGTTAAAAGTAGGTAACGTGA
Source organism: Pseudogymnoascus sp. WSF 3629 (assembly GCA_001662585.1). NCBI lineage: Eukaryota > Fungi > Ascomycota > Leotiomycetes > Thelebolales > Thelebolaceae > Pseudogymnoascus > Pseudogymnoascus sp. WSF 3629. The sequence goes on from KV454786.1 coordinate 28,367, forward strand.
TTTAGTACCTCATGAAGTAGGCAGGCTTTAGGGATAAGGATAATACGTGGTAGAAACAGGATGACATTAGTTTAGATCTAATTAATGACTTTAAGGCAAGCTATTAGGGAACTATTTTAGCATGTAGTTACTTAAGAAGCAAGAACAGAGAGGAAGGATTAAGTATTTTATTAAGTAGAAGGGTCGTCTAGAGGCTAAGAATTCATAGGAGAAGGAAATTAAATCAATACCCATTCACAGGAAATATGAATTCAGTGAGAGCCATTTTCACCAGTCTAGCAAATTTCTGATTGTGTTGTAGGAAACGGACTCTCGAGTTATGACTAGCGGCATGGAAACAATAATGGAGGATATGACAATGGAGGATGGCATACGAACGCCTACGATGAGGAGCGTCAATGTCGTAGACGCCTTCGACTGGCAGCAGCGGGCAAATGTTGCTAAGCACGAACTCACGATTCAGCAATTCAAGCTTGCACGTGAGAAAGGAAAGAATCGACGACTTCACTCTCAACTTATCTCAAGCATTAAAGGGTAGATGGTTACTAGTCAACACATGCAAGTGTTGTTGAACTCGAATTATAGCTACTCTCAAGATATTCTGCGTTTGAAATCTACAATCGAAACTTTAGAGGCTATGATCCAAAGGCTGTTCGTGGCCTCACGATTAGACAATAAGGAGAGAATGTCACCTGGTTATGTAACAGCAGACAACTGACCGAGGCATATTAGTAGAAAGAGCCTTAGTTATTATTGAATTATCAGCTAATCAAAGACTTCCACTCAATACCTCTGCTAGCTTGACTTTATCCTAAACATAACCGCCCTCTGCCATTGATACAAGCCTAAATATAAGCAGCATCACGCTATATTTCTCCTTTATGCTGTAAAACACGCGAGCCGCCACACTTACGTCATACGACCGTATCATCTATCTAAAAAGCATCCGAAGATTGATAATTAGCATGTAGCATAATGCTAAATCCAAAAAACTTAGCCGGGATGTCCGTGCCGTTGCCGCCAGCTGACGACAAAACACTTTAGCGACATTATCTACTCGTCCATCTCTTTTGGCTCCACCCTCGTAGAAGCATTTAAGCTCCTTGAGAATGCCTATGCAATGGTTAGCTAGAGTGATACAAACATTGAATGTAGTAACCTACTTTGCACATTTTCGGACAGATTTGCATCCTGTTCGAGTGAAGTGATTTGATCTGAATATCATGTCAGTATGAATGACGTTCTGGAAACTACGCAAAAAATTACCTAGCGCTAGTTGAATAATCTCCAGTTGAATGTCGCCTTTATATTCTGTGAACGGGCATGAGTCATTGCACAACTAAAGCTACAACTGAGCAGGATACGCACGAAATGCAGCAGGCATGAGAGCTTCAATGCACTCGTAGACGAGGAATCGGACAATTGTAGAATCGGAACGCTCCAAATGTTTTTTGCAGAAAGTTATCACAGAAATGACAAATTCTAGAGAGCCCTAGTTGCTATTAGCCTATAAACATTGTTGTATTTCCAGATGTCATACGAGTTGAGAGTTGTTCGTATCAAGTGAAAATTTGACATGCAATTGGCCTTCTGATATCAGAGCTTGGAAAGCCATCCTGTCAATGAAGATTGTATGGATGATATCGGAGGTAGTATATGAGAAGATAAGAAGTGATAGAGAACTATAGCACTCTCGTCTGGGGAATTCGCGGCCCTTATATATTGTTGAGAGACCCCTGTATAGTGCTAAAACCTCGTAGTGTCCGCAAAGCAATCTGCCTTGCGGAAGACTTCCACTCTTCTCTACGTGATTAGGGGCAGCCACACAGCCCCTTCTCCATCAATAGTGCCCCGTAAACAACGGAAATTCTGCGTGTCGGAGGAAGAAATTCCTTGGCCAGACTCCCATTGAAGCGCGTAACGGCTTATTGGGGGTGATAATGAGCTAACACCTGCACGTTCTCCCTCAGTTTCATTCTTCATCTCAGGCCAGCTCGGGAATAGACGGTCCCCATTCTAGCGTCAGGCTGTGCTCAAAGGAAATTCAGCTCCACCACAAGCTCTTTGAGCTCATTCGCAATCAATCTGCCTTCGCTCGCGGAAATGTAGCGCACGACGAGCTCCCAAAGCAGCATCATCTCCGCCATTGCCAACTAACATGACCAAGACCAAGGGGTTTATGCAGCTCTCAGCCTATGTAGCGGTGGATGCAGCTGTTGCCCACTTACAAGCTCAAGAAATGACCAGCCCAGGGGTTTCTGCAGCTCACAAGTTTGACCATACCCCTGAAATACCATTAGCTCGAGCTTTTCAGAAAATGCACTGCCTCAAAGAAGGGCATGATCGGGTGATGATTCATCCGCAACTTAGCTCGTCGTATCTGGTCGAGATCTATAAGAAGGCTCCTCTTCCCACTTCTGAAGAGCCAAACTTCCTCGTCCTTTCATTCTCAAGCCTCATCACAAGCTTCACAGCGACACAAGATCAGTATGGCCACGTCAACCCAAACAGTCAGTATGGCCACGTCATTTCCGATAGGCGAAGAGAACATGACAGATGCGCAATTCGTTGAATGGTGTAACGACCAATTATTCACTCCGGAGTACTCCTCTGCCGACTTTGAGGACCCGATGTTGCACGATGGAACTGTCCCCTGGGGCTGTGACTGGACAGATATGGATTGGCACCACTGTGGCGATACCCCGAATCGAACGGACCCTAGAGAGGAATTTAATGATGTTCTGCCAGTGTTTATCAACCAATCTAAGGAGCCCGCTGAAGATATTGCAACGGTGCCTGGTCAAGATGGAAAAGGGGCGATCAATACTTTCTCCG
>KV454787.1:0-31107 GCA_001662585.1 Pseudogymnoascus sp. WSF 3629
GCTTGGGCTGGGCTACAGCTTGGGCTTTAGCTGGAGCCCCGGAGCTGTCTACATATAGTACGTAGGTCCCGTATATAGTATTAGTTAGTCAGTCGATTCTGTTACTACGTACTGCGCTACGTGCAGTGATAATTCGTGCCCCTATTCTGCCTGCCATAAAGCGTGTGTGGGACTGACAGCTGTTTTCGCTTACGTTCCTCGGTCACACGCAAATCCTCCAACACGGTGCGTCCAGAAAAGGCAGAGCAGAGGCTGAAGATGAGCGACCCATTTTAAGTAGTACGTGATAGAGTCGTTCCAGTGTTATACAAATGCTCCAGAGAGAAAATTGCGAGATGACTTCTGAGACAACATTGCTTTTCGACACGGTTGACGCGGGTTTATATACCACTGGTAATTCGCGACATAGCTCTAAATTTCACCCGAATGTCCCAATGCACTCAAGGTTGGGACCGCATGTTGTCACTACAAACCACAAAGTCGCATGTATACCGGGCCGTGAAGGCTCATCGGGTGGTGAGGGATTATACATACCATCAGGTAAAGGATGATTAGGACCATCGGATGGTGAGGGATCATCGATACCATCGAGTTGTTGCAAAATTACCCGAGCGTCGGGGATGTCCACCAGAATTGGGCGAATATCCCACGGTCGAACAGATATTGAACGCTCCAAGTAATGGCAGCCGGAATAGGGGCATCAACGATGAATATAGTATATAGAACAGTAAAGTTGAATCAATTGAATAAGTGAACTATCTACTGTGCCTACGCTACTATGTGTAGGCCACCGTGAGCACCGGTTCTCACCTAGAGTTCCGATGAATTCCTTCTCAAGCCGAGCTCTTGAGCACCTGCCCAGCTGAGAACCCAGTTCTCAGCTCAGCCGGGCACCCAGCTTATACCCTAAAGGTGAAGCTGTTGGCGATCCTAGTTTCAGGCTTCACCTACGCCAGAGAGCTCGCCGGCCTGGTTGGCCGCTCTGTATTTAAACAGAGCTGGTGACCGGCGCCACACACGTGTGGCTCCGACCAGCGTCGGCCCGGGGCTACGGGGGCCGATTACAACACGAGTGAAGGGCCATCGAGTGCACGTGGCACTATACTATATTGGGCGGATCAGGATGCGCAGACTCCACTAGAGATGGACACCAAGCTTGGGACACCAGAATTACCGTTTTTCGGACGAACTAGATCTCTTTGAAACACTTTAAATAGACTTAGATTACTATATAATGCCAGCGGCGCCCTACGACTGTCGTGATCCAACTACAACCATTCGAATTACAAGAGACATCATATACTCTATCCCAACATGTGCAATGTACGGAAACGCCAAAGCCAGAATGTATCTAGAAGGAGAAGCACTTTGACCAACAAGGTATATGAGATTATCCGCATGAGCACTTGTACAACTTTTCTCCCAAAAATACGCCCAGCATCGCATCTCCATCCTCAGGTCAATATCCTGGCCAGGATTCGCTAGCGTACCTTGTTGATATGCCGCGAGCCTCAAAGCCCCTACAAAACCTTAACAAATCAACTAATCATTCTCCTTTGGCCTTCGAGCTCCATATAAAACAGCCTGCCGTTAATATATGGCAAGATGCGGGCATGCCCGACTTAGGGAAGATATGGAATGCTCATGATCTAGAGAATAGGACAGTTAATCCCAGAGACCTTTTGCAAACACCTGTACAGAATTACAGTACCGTACAGGATTACAGTACCGGAGTGGAATACAGTACCGGAGTGGAATACAGTACCGGAGGGAAATACAGTACCGGACGGGAATACAGTAACGTACAGGATTACAGTACTCTAAAGGGTTCTGTTGACGTAGAAGATCCTGTACGCTGAAGTGCGTCGTCAGAACCATATTGGGTGGATCTGTGGATGCGCGGCCCGTCGACCTGATCAGCAGTGGCTGAACGGATCTGACAGTGTTGCTCCATGTGCTGCTTGTGCTCGGGATTGCGTCATCCCGCCTTCTTGGCGCAACGGCATCTACGATGCTGTGAGAGTCATATCACTCGGTAATTCCAGACAGGTAAGCAGCATGAGGTCTCGCAGGTAATCGTGTTCTATTCAGAGGTGGCTATTAAAACTAGCCGCTGGCTTCCTATTGAAGCCAGCTTCTCCGTACTTATACTTTTGTGTGTGTTCTCGCCAAGCCAAGGCCTTGGCCGCCCTTGGCAGACTCAACCGTGTTGGAGGAAGGACCGGAATACGGGGACCACACACGAATTGTACGGTGTCCACGGTGACCGGAACTCTTCACTTTGGCGCAACAGAACAGAAGGCTTCAAACAGTAGAACGCGGTAAATACAGTATATAGATCAATTGAATTACTACCTAATCTACGGGCCTACGTACGCTACTTGTAGTCCTGGGGGAAACCCCCAAAACCCTGATAAGTTGGGCTTTGGATCAGTGGCTTCCAATTGTATGGTGCCACGCCAATGTCTCACTTGCAACCCAACTGGGAGCTGGACGGTCCCACGGGGATAACCCGTCATTTAGGCGTAAAAACCGACCGTATCCCACGGGAATGTCCGTTTCCCCCAACAGTAACTGTTGGAGGTAATTGCGGAATACGGGGAACTACAGACGAATTTGTGTGATAATCTCCGACTACCGTAATCCTTCTCTTCGGGCAACGGAGCAGAAACTTCACAGTAGAGTACAGTATATAGATTAATTGAATTACTACACTATCTACGGAGCCTACGTATTATTTATGTTATTCGGAGGGCCTGCCTAGACGCCCTGAGTAGCAGGAGGGTTTGGGCCCAAAACCTAGTGCGTCGGAGTTCTGAGGCAACCGGCTCGCACCAAGCACCAATTGGGGAGCCCGACGGTAACATTGGGAAAAGCCGTCATTTTAGGGCCAAAATGCCACCGTATCCCACGGTGCCCGTCCTCTTTTCCCCAACAGTAACCACTTATGCGGTTGAAAGAAAAAGCGGCATGGTTCTTGGCACATTTCTGGTAACATTTTGGTGGTGAACCGTGCCGCTTTTTCTTTCAACCGCGTACCACTGTATGAATAGATCAGGTGACTTAGTGTACTAGTGCCCTTTAGGATTAGATCCGGGGGGAATAAATCAATCAATCAATTACTATATAGGCAAGAGTTCCCCTCACCTCTTTATGTAGCTGTTATTAGATATAATTAATGTGAGAGGATAACATAATTACATAATGAGTGTTTAATTGTGAGGGAACTGACGCGTCGCTACGTCCCAGAGCCGGACCGTCTTGTCTTCTGATGCAGACGCCACCACCTTGCCGTCGGGAGAGAAGGCCACAGACCAGACCCAGTATGTATGGCCCTTAAGCGTCTGCAGGGCGGCGCCTGTCGCCTCGTCCCAGAGCCGGACCGTCTTGTCTTTCGATGTAGACGCCACCACCTTGCCGTAGGGGGAGAAGGCCACCGACCTAACCCCGTCTGTATGGCCCTTAAGCGTCTGCAGGGCGGCGCCTGTTGCCGCGTCCCAGAGCCGGACCGTCTTGTCGTTCGATGCAGACGCCACCACCTTGCCGTCAGGAGAGAAGGCCATAGATCTAATCCAGTCTGTATGGCCCATAAGCGTCTGCAGGGCGGCGCCTGTCGCCGCGTCCCAGAGCCGGACCGTCTTGTCTTCTGATGCAGATGACACCACCTTGCCGTCGGGAGAGAAGGCCATAGACCAGATCACGTTTGTATGGCCCTCAAGCGTCTGCAGGGCGGCGCCTGTCGCCGCGTCCCAGAGCCGGACCGTCTTGTCTCCTGATGCAGACGCCACCACCTTGTTGTCGGGAGAGAAGGCCACTGACCCGACCCAGGCTGTGTGGCCCTTAAGCGTCTGCAGGGCGGCGCCTGTCGCCGCGTCCCAGAGCCGGACCGTCTCATCGTGCGATGCGGACGCCACCACCTTGCCGTTGGGAGAGAAGGCCACTGACCTAACCCAGGCTGTATGGCCCTTAAGCGTCTGCAGGGCGGCGCCTGTCGCCGCGTCCCAGAGCCGGACCGTCTTGTCTTCTGATGCAGACGCCACCACCTTGCCGTCGAAAGAGAAGGCCATAGACATGACCCCGTCTGTATGGCCCTTAAGCGTCTGCAGGGCGGCGCCTGTCGCCGCGTCCCAGAGCCGGACCGTCTTATCGTCCGATGTAGACGCCACCACCTTGCCGCCGGGAGAGAAGGCCACAGACATGACCCCGGCTGTATGGCCCTCGAGTATTTGTGAGGAGTATTGGGTATATGAGGAATCTGTATGTGAAGGTGAAGGCAGGCGATACGATTTGAGACCATGATGGGAGACTGTATTATAGTCTATGTGAGAGGCAGTGAATTCTGAAAATCTGGATGTCTCCTGATTTGATTGTGAAAGATCTGCTGAGCGCCTTCCAGTATTAGAGCCTAGGAACAATCAGTTAGCTAATGGAGTTGAAACTAAGATAAAATTTCCGAACCTACCCAAGATAACCCATGTATGAGCTAGTGCTTGTGATGCCGACAGCCGCTCCTTTGGATGTGGCTCAAGAAGACCCTTGATGAATTTAACGCATGAGCTTTGAATCCCACTATCAAAAAGAGGGTCAAAAGGAAATAACGACTGATCCTCGCAATATTTCCACAAAGATCTACCTGGTGGAAATGGAACAATGCTAGTAACTAATCGATACGTGATGCACCCAACAGCCCATAGATCGACAGCATTGGTATATTCCGTGCTTGGTGTATCTGTGTCTGCGTAGTCAAGAATTTCGGGAGCCATAAACGATTGCGTGCCACTCTTTGTGTGATACGCTGTGGTCTCGGTCAATCTCTTGCTTAATCCAAAGTCGGCAAGCTTAACCCACCACTGGGGTGGCCCATGTACTACCAAAATGTTCTGCAACATGATAGCATTAGTATGAGACACTGGAAGACAGCTATAATAGACGCTATTCACCTGTGGCTTGAGATCACGATGTGCAAAAGATTCCGCGTGCATAATCTCTAATCCCAATAGAATCTGTTGAGTAATATCCCGAGCTTCAACCTCTGGTATTTTCCCAGAATGTGCAGTGACATTCGTCTCGAGATCTCCTAGCGGAACGTATTCCATTGCCAAGAAGACGTTAGAGCCATCCTTGAACCAGCCAAAGAAATCAACAAACACAGCAGCTTCTTTAGACTGTCAAGAATCAGTAGCATACCAAAGATTAATTCAAAAACTTGCCTTAGGCTTTGAAAATTCTAGCAGCGCCTTTAACTCCCTCTCACATTCTTCAATACTTAAATTTGCGCTTGCTGTTGGAATCCTTTTGACTGCCCTTGCTTTTCCATCCTCTGTGCTTTTCTCCAGGCGTACTTCACCAAAGCCTCCGCCACCTAAGAATCGTTCGACCTTCCATACCTTTGTCTGCGGTCTTCGTCTGATGTTTCTCGCCGCGTCCGTTATGTAATGTATCTCCTCCACTCGGTCTTCATAGACTGTCGCATTAATTTGCCAGTGCTCGATGTCGGATCTGGCAGTCATCATGTGTAGGTAGGATCGATGGAGTTTCGAGCGTAGCCTCGCGGTTTTCAGGTCTTTGGTAAACACAGTGTACTCCACAGCGAAATCGGAGGACAAGGGGTAGCGGATCGATGTGATCTCGATAATTTTATTCAAACTTCAGCTGCGATTGATCTCACGGTAGATCCATCGGATTGATCGTGCTTGAGCCATCTTGTCCCTGCTTTCCCTTTCTTGGGTGAGGCGAGGCTGGCGCGCTTCGACTAGCCACTCGCTTCTATTTTTAGTTTCATTGCGGGGAACCACCATAAAAAGAACGAAACAATCCACTCAAATCCTTCGTTATGGTTTAGCGCAAGAATAAGAACGGTTTAAGGCAATAGTTTTTGTATCGCCAGAGAGAAAGCCGTACACTAACCACAATTATGGAACTCGGGACGGCCCTAGCCGTTGTCGCAGGCTTTGGGCCTTCTGCTCTTTCGAGCGTCGCCCTTGTGCACGATGATGGAGGGTAGAGAGTGGGACATTTTTACGTTTTGACTGGCATCGTATGTTCGAGGCTCTCCCGGCAGAAAGCCCTCTGCAAGGGCTTCACTGGCGCGGTCGCTCATAGCTTACTTGCGGTGATGATAAAGATGGGAATAGAGACGATTCTGAACGGAGCGAAACCAGGCACGTGGGCAACTCGAGGAAAGCCAAAGCATGGTTCAGTTCAGCCTCGCATTAGCCACAACACAGCCACACACAGCCTCGCCAAATGCTGGCATAAGCGAGTTTGCATTGTAAGACGTGGGGGGGATTTTACAGTAGCCAAAAATCGTTAGCGCTTCCACTCAAGGTATTGATTTCCATAGCAACCATTCATGAATTTGCCCACCCAGCCTGAGCCTCTTTTGCTTCGGAGTTTTCCGATCTCAGATTGCACAGTGCTTTAGCTTAGATCAGGTCAGATGCAAAGCACAGGCGAACGTAGTAATCGTCGGACCCGCCTGTTCGCTTCGCTCAGTCGGAAGAAGCAAGTGCGCGATATCACGGTCGCAACATCAAACATAGTCCTACATAGTAAGTTACAATTTCTTTCTTACTAATCAAGGGAAACGATGCAGCTTGTGACAAATGCATACACAGATCTAGTTTGTTTACGACGAACTGTATGTACACATATATACCAAACTTTATCACAAATTACAAGCACTGAGAGTACCAATCATTCGAAAACTGACAGTTATATGGAGACTCGCAGGTCTTACAGCCTGTCCAGCCCTGGCCATCGCATTGACTCCAGTGAGGAGAGAGACAGCCACCACCGGACCCCGAGGTCGTCGTCGTATGAATGGCCGTTGTGGATCTGGTACTGACCGGGAGCTGACTCGTAGGACTGATTCCGTTGGATAGTGTTATTGTGAGGAGATCTCCTGCACGTGTAGATATCGGGCCAGTGTACAAGGCGCCATCAACGTAGAACGGGGTTCCGTTCTGTACGCGTATGGCGAGCGAGCCGCCACTGCGTGAGACAATGGTTGCGCTAGTAAGTACCTTGTTAGACCAGTTCATACCTACGACGAAATTCCCTCGTGCGACGAGGCCGGTGACAATCCCCGCTGGTACAGCCGATGGCAGTGCGGGAAGGAGATGCACGATGGTGTGACTCTGCAGGAGCATCTCAGCGATCGCAGACACAAAGCCAAAGTTGCCATCAATCTGGAAGGCGCTGCCTGGGCCGCTGTCGGTGTTCCACAGGTTGGCTGATGGGTACTTCTGAAGGAAGGCCTGAGCATTGCTCCAGACAGTGTCACCTTGGAAGAGACGTGCGTACAGGTTCATCGCCCAAGTGCGAGACCAGCCTGTGCTACCGCTGCCTCTGTTCATGCGTGTGTCAACAGAAGCTTTTGCTGCATTGGAGAGCGAGGCGGATGTGAGCGGTGAGATGTGGGAACCCGGGAAGAAGCCGAAGAGATGGCTCATATGGCGATGTCCGGGGTCTGTTTCTGCGTAATCGTTTCTCCACTCCATAATGCGTCCGCTAGGAGATATCTGTAAGGGCTTGATCTTGGCCAGGTAGTTCTTTGCGTTAGTCAGATCGCTGCCAGTAATACCCAGGACGTTGCACGTCTCGATGACGGCATTAAAGAGTTCGATGAGGATGGCGTTGTCCATCGTCGGAGCGATGTCGATGGAGGCACCGGAACCTGCAGTTCTCATATTGTTCGGGACGACGAATACGTTTTCTGGGGACAGCGAGGGTCCGGTGCTGTAGTAGCCGTTGTATGTAAAGAGGTAGCAGTAGTAGAAGTTGGCAGCACCGCGGAGAAGCGGCCACGCACGTTCCTGTAGAAAGGTGGTATCGCGTGTGAATCGGTAGTGCTCCATCGAGTGCAGAGAGAGCCAGGCGCCACCCATCGGCCACATCATGTAAGGGGTTCCATAGTCTACTGGCGCGGCATCACCCCAGAGGTCAGTGTTGTGATGGAGCATCCAGCCGCCGTTATTGCAGCCGTACATGGATGAGGCAACCGCTTGACCGCGAGGAACGGCAACGTCCATGAGATCAAACAGTGGCTTGTGAGTTTCTTGCAGGTTCGTCACCTCAGCCGGCCAGTAGTTCATCTCAATGTTGATATTGACGGTGTACTTGCTCTGCCACGGAGGGTCGTAGTTGTCGTTCCATATGCCCTGCAGGTTTGCGGGTAGAGATTTCGCGCCCGTGTCACGAGACGCTGAAACCAGGAGATGACGGCCAAAGTTAAACATCAAGGTAACTAGATCGGGGTCGTTATTCGGGTTGTTCTTATAATTCGTCAGGCGATTGGGGGTAGGTTGGCTGCCCCCTGACGCAGTGCCTAGCTTGAGGTTGACTCTTCCCATCAGGCCACTATGATCGGAAACTGCATTACCCTTGACGGTGTTATATCCTGAGTTAACTGCAGCATCCAACTTCTTCTTCAGCTCTGCCTCCCAGAAGGTTTGGCTAGAGTACCGGTACGAGGTCTCCGCGTCGGAAAAGATATCGATTGTAGTCGCACCGGTTACGGAAATCGATTTGCCATCACTGCTGACGCTCCCTACATAGTTAGCATAGCCCTTTATCATGATAAGTAGACACACCTCCGTTATTGACAACCCTTGCCTCGGATGTAAAGGTAATGGCACCACTGGATTGGCCGCTGTTCGCTTTCAAAACTATCGTGTTTAAACCGACGATGCTATTAGTGATTGCAGAATGCTGATCGGTCACCCATTTTGTGCGGCTTAGAGAACATTTGACGTTGAGCTTCCCGGATTGGCTGGCTGAAAGCCGAACTGCCATGACCCCGTCTGGGTAGCTGCCAAGAAACTCACGTCTGTGATTGTGAGTGTTTATACTATAAAGGTCACACACGACCGAACTCACGTATAGTTGACGCCACCATAATTGTATGTCACAAAAGCGGTCCCCTGATAGGTGTCTAGGTAGCGGGTATAGGATGATATGCCTGAGCTGGAATGTCCAAAGTCAAGGCTCAGGTCCACCAGCGGATTGTATGCTCTTGGCGACGTTGGATTCGCAGACATATTATCGAGCACGGACTGCCCGGCCCCAGTCAGGTCGCCTGATTGGAGGAGGGATCGAATGCTCGATAGGGCATTGAGAGATTTAGAGTTGGCGCGATTTGTCCAGGGTCCGCTCCAAACCGAGTTCTCGTTCAGGGTCACCTTTTCAGCCGCCAAACCGTAGACAACGCCTGCGAGTCTCCCGTTGCCGATAGGTACAGCGGATGCAAAATCTCCAGCGGCGGAGGTGTACCATGCATAGCGTGAGCCATCCCATTGGCCCTGGACCGCCGCGGCGGATGCCAAAGCATACGAGACTACTGATAGTAGGGTCTTGCCAATCATCATGAGTTTTCTTGTTAAAAGGTTAGAATTGTGATTTTACATGCTGCCTCTGATTTAAAATAGTCGGATTGTACACCGTATTTAGCCCAGCTTTGCGGGGAAGCATAACTACGCCGATTACTTACGAGCTACCACTAAATCCGGCTTGGACGGATATTTACTATAAGTTATATACAGGCTAATCATGTTATGCTCCCTGGTTTTAAAGAATTCGTCGCACAATGGGTGGCGGCATTCCCACCAGGGGGAACATTCCGGTGGGGGGATAGCGGCTTATATTGCATGTGAGGGGTCTTGCAATATAAATAATATAACTACGGCTGCCCCCCTTAGAACCCCGCTTTTGAAACCCTCCCACCACTAAGTATGCTATACAACGCCATAATGCTTAATTGTAACAACCGTTCGTTTAAAAATACTTATTTATTATTGTGGAGATCGTCGTGTATACAGGCTACGGTCATGATAGATCGATGTGCATATAGGCTATGATTAAGATGGAATCGACGAGGTATAAATACGGGGACGTCTGCTCGACGTAGTTAGAATCTCATCCTATCTTATTTCTATCAAAAAGGTGACCCTGCCAACATGAAGCAAGCACTCATCACTACTCTTTTTCTGGCGACCCTAGCGTCCAGCACGCCGGTTGCTGAACGCGAGCTAGCCAGCATCCACAAACTCTTCAAGGCCAAGGGCAAACTCTACTTCGGCTCCATCACCGACCCGGTTGACATCGCCAATAGCCAAGATGTCAATACCATCATTGCCGACTTCGGGGCTGTCTCGCCCGAGAATAGCATGAAGTGGGATGCCACTGAGCCCTCTCGAGGAAAGTTCAACTTCAACGGCGCTGACCAGTTTGTCAACTTTGCTACTTCTCACGGCCTGACTATCCGCGGGCACAATCTCCTGTGGCACGCGCAGCTGCCAAGCTGGGTTTCTGCCATCTCGGACGCAAACATGTTGACTCAAGTGATCCAGAACCACGTCAGCACTGTCGCTGGCCGATATGCCGGCAAAATCTACGCTTGGGTACGTCTTATCATCTCGTGTTGCTGACTAGCTAACGACATCTAGGACGTGGTGAATGAGATCTTCAACGAAGACGGTTCTCTCCGCGACTCCGTCTTCAGCCGGGTCCTGGGCGACAAGTTCGTCTCTATCGCCTTTAACGCTGCACGCAAGGCCGATCCCCATGCCAAGCTCTACATCAATGACTACAATCTGGACAGTGCCAACTACGGCAAGGTAGCCAAAGGCATGGTGCCCCATGTAAAAAACTGGATAGCTGCAGGTGTGCCCATTGACGGCATCGGTTCGCAGAGCCATCTTGGTCAGGGAGGCTCGTCGGGCACTCTTGGCGCCCTCCAGGCCATGAGCAAGGTCGTCTCTGAGGTGGCCATAACGGAACTCGATATCGTCAACGCGCCGGCGAACGACTACGTTGCCGTAACTAGTGCGTGCTTGCAAATATCAAACTGCGTAGGGATCACAACCTGGGGCACAAGCGATGCGGTACGTGCGGAGAATCGGCTCAGGAAACTTGGCTGATCATACATTCTAGCACTCCTGGCGATCGAGCGACCACCCCCTCCTCTTCGACGGCAACTACCAACCTAAGGCTGCATACAACGCCATTGTGAGTCTTCTCTCGTCGGGCGGCACAAATCCAGGGACCACGACAACAACATCTCCTCCAACGAACACGGGCTCCACCGGATCTGTGCCGCTGTACGGCCAGTGTGGTAAGTCGATTCGTAGTCTACATTATATCCGCTAACAACGTATAGGTGGTCAAGGATGGACCGGAGGAACAACATGTAGTCAGGGATCTTGCAAATACAGCAACCCTTGGTATAGCCAGTGTTTGTAAGTATTGGTCGCTGTAGACTGAAGGGTATCGTCAGCAAGCTTCACCACAGAGATTTTGTAAAGCTGCGCTGGTAGGTTCAGTAGAATAGTAAATGATAACTCCGGTGTCATCATGAGTAGGGCCCAATTGATCAGAGGTGAATGCATGTGGAATTCTCACTCCGCGACCGAGAGTTCCATAGCTCGACCTGGAGGATTCTTATGATTATGAGAATGTTGGAGAAACTTCGGGTTCATGCATGGAATCATCCATGCATCAACCACTTGTCTCAGGCTCCCTATATTAAGAGAAGCCTTGCCCACGTAGATAAATAATAAGATATGCATTCACTTCTGATCAATTTAGCCCTACTCGTGCTGACACTGTGATACCGGATTTATCATTCTCTATTCTACAGAACCACCAAGCGCAGTTCAACAGGTTATGAGCCCGGAACGCAGAAGCGTTCTGTAACTGAGAGTCGAAGCCTGGGTTGGCCTTCAAACGAGCCAATTGACCCTCTACTGTCAGGCCCCAGAAAGCCTGACCTACACGGTCGCCGCTAGCAGCATCACTGGCCATCATGTCGACGGAAAGACTCCTCGCCACTTTAAAGAGCCAGGAGAAGCTCAAGGGCAGTGCCAATTACCTCTCATGGAAGAGACGAATTGAACAGACACTAGCCCAAGCAAGCGTACTGGAATACGCTCTCGGTCTCGGCAAAGGGGTGAAGCCAGAGCCGGCCGATGAATATGTAACCATGAGTATGGGTTCATAGCTTCTATTAATGGGCCGAAACTAGCGAATATTTTGAAGTAGGATGCCTGTAATGTTTACTATCCCTGTCACCCGGTGACTTCTTTAGCATACATCGTTGTTTGTTGAGCTTGTCAATTAACATGTTTATCACGCACCACTTAGGGCGATTTCATTAATAGCCTGTAGGTACCATAGAGGTCCTAGGTAACTTTACTTTTACCATCACATTTTTCGGGTTTCGCGACTATGCACAAGATAACATTTAATAATGTGATTAGACCATAGCATAGTGCTTTCTCAATCATTAACACCTAAAGCTATTTATTTCTCTAAACCATAATTCTAAGACGATATTTCGACTTTCCGCCTAGTAACTGCTTCTTTGCGCTAAGTTCAAATATCCCACTTGTCGTTAGTAGCGCCTTGATTTCTACATCTAGCACTTTTCTACCATCAAGCTGCCATTTCACTTCTACCAAACCCCTAAACCTAGAGGTTGCCCTTCTAGCTGCATTTTTTAACCCCATTGCTATCCCTATTAACGGATTAACCACCTAATTTCAGTAACCAAACCCGTCTAAACCTATAGTAGGCTATATGCCTGCTATCCATTCTGTTAGCAGATACGTAGGCGCCCTAGCCTAAGGATGCTATAGACTTGTAAATAGTCCAAGCCCTAGTGTACCTGCTATAGAGAGGTATTCCTAGCTTGCCCCTATAGATGTCCTTTTGTCTACTAACATTGCTCCCTAAAGAGAGTAGAGGAGGTCCTTTACTATAGAACTAATACTAGTGCTGTTTTGTTACACTAGCAACTGTGATAGCAGAGCTCCTAGTAGGAAGCTGTTAGTGTTAGGTAATATATTAATTATGGCATCTAAGCTGTTAGACTTCATTAAGTCTTTGTAGCTAGGCCTAAGGCAGAGGCTCTCTATAGCTAATAGAAATGCTATGGCCTAGCTAGTGTTAGCAGTCTCTAAAGTAATACAGAAGCCACATGCACTAACAGAGTAATCATTTAGAGAGTTAAGAGAAAGAGTGTAAACTCCTAGCGTTAGGTTCTAGAGGTTCTTGTTAATGGTTGCTATAAGACTTGTAGCTGTAGTGAAGTACTAGAAAGTAGATTAGGTATCATTAATAGCTGTAGCCACTTAAGTAGACATGTTTAGGGCCTAGACTAGTGTATAGTTAACAGTAGAACTAGCTATCATAGGGCCTAGAAAGGCGTTGCTAAGGGAAAGCAGGCTAGTAGAACTGTTAATCTAGCTTAACAACCACCTAATCTACAATTGCCATTACTATAAGGACACAGGGTACTAGCTTATAGTAATAGCATATAGAAGTGTAAGTCTAAAGGGTTATAGGTGCTATCCTATAGGTCTACTACAAAGGATATAAAAAAGATAAAGGGGGAACTCCGTTAGGTCCATTTCCTTAGGTATCTACAACAGGTCCAACTTAGTTAATCTACACTAGCACTTAACATGTAACTATAATAGGTCTAAGTTAGATCCTTAGAATGCCTTAGGGAGGAGGCATCCTTATACATAGAGAGGGTGCTGTTAAGTCTAAAACTCCTTGCTAATAAGGGTTTAAAGCTACTTAGAAAGATCCATATAGCCTTAGTGCTACTTTAGATCATGTAGAATGTTTGCTACAAGTGAATGCTAGATATCTGAGGTTTTCCCTATAGACTTAGAGTAAAAGTCTTCCATAAGATCTCTCTAAGCATCTAACTTAAGGAAGGCTGCTACACCATCTACTTTATTCTCGTTACTTAAGTAGTAACTAACAAGAGTCTTTGAATTTCTATGCCTAGTAAATTTCATAACCTGCCCTAACAAATGGCCTCTGTCTATTGCCATTAGCCTTATATACTATAAACTCATTTAGAAGAATTACCCTTACTGTCTACCTAAATAAGTTCTTTGTGGTAAGTAGCATAAAGACCCACTCCATTTAGGAAGTTAGCCCTTTTTGCCCATCCTAAACACTATTTGCCCTATGAGGCTTCGTTTTTAGCCTTCTCTATTAGTCTATCTATAGACATCTCTAGAAAGACTAGAACATTTAATACATCATGTACCCATCTCATAATTTGGTATTTACCTACTAGTACCCTAGTAGAGAGTACGTCCTTAATCATTCTATAACTCTTAAATACATTACTTAAGATAAAGATACATAGCAAAAACAACATAGGGTTAGCAAAGAGAGAAGGTAAAGGATGTAGCCTCTTGTATATAGAGTGTTTTGGTCTATATGTAGTTAGTTAAATGCTACCTAAGCTCTAATGATGAAAATTCTTAACTTACTTCCTTAGGGTGTTTGCTATGTTTTTACACTTTTCTCTCTTAAAGCTTAATTTAATTTCTAGCTCTCTATCTTTCTATGTAATTATGCAAATGAAGTCCTGTTAGCTAGTTAGCACTAAAGTTGTCTATTTTCACTTTAGGTGTATATCTAACCTTGTACTTAGCCTAGTATATTTCCTATAACCTTACTAAGGTATAGTAGTACATCTTTAGCAGAGTACTTAAATCTACATAGGAGCCTTTGTAAATGTAATTATAATAGTCTTTCTGCTATAATAGCTCCTTTATTTTAAGATAGTTCTATATGGTTAAGAATGTAAGTGCTTTCTCTTCTATTAACAAAGGGATTTCATGTCTAAGAAAATCTTAGATGTACTGTCTACTCATTAGAAGGAACATCATAGGATATTATATAAGCTTATAGCTAACTTACTAGAGCCATTAAGTTATGATCATTAGGAGTAATAGATAGGTGGGTCTTCTGCTCCTATTATGACATAAATATCTAGACTTTGTTACGTACTATTGTAATAGTTGCCATTCCTCCTTCATTAAGCCTACTAATGGTTAAGTGCCCTATAACCTTAGTAAAATGCTTTATGCATTACATAGTATGTAGATTAGCTCCTAGGAATCTTCTTTCATACCTAGGATTTGTTAGTAATGGCTATGCTTAATTTAACTTTAATATTAATAACTTATGCTTACTACATCTCATACTCCTTATTATACTTTAATTTACTTTTTAGAGTAAGTTTTAAGCAAGTATAGTTATAGTTGATGTTAGAGCTATTTTTAGTAAGTCTACTTATTATAGCTACCTCTATTAGCTCATCTAGATTTAACTATCTCTATCTTGTTTTTACTAGCTTAATGTTTATGGCATGTAGAATTCTACTATGTAGATATAGTTTATAGAAACTAAAGAAAGGGAATGGGATACGTAGATGAGGAAAATGAAAGTGAAAGCTAGAAGGAAAGTTAGCAAAGATGGAAAATAAAGGTAGGTAAGAGGACGTGTAAGTATATGAGTTAAGATAGGAAGAATGTAAGAGAGATAATGGAAAGAAAAAAGGTAAAATGAGAAGGAAGACAGCTGTATTATATGTAGCTGTTTTTAGATACTTATAGAAAAACAGACTTATGGCTAGGATTTAGGCCCTTTCTAGCTTATCATTAACTTTTAACGATTAACTTTTAACGAACCCCACTAAGATGTGCCCTTGCTACCTTGTACTGCATTGTAGTGCAAAAACAAAGCACACCTAAGCACCCCTAAGCACCCTAGAGCCTACTAGAGCTCACCTAAGCCAAAGCTAAACTAGGCCTAAGCAAGCCTAAGCAAAAGTGGCGTAAGGTCACATTCCTATTTAGGATGGGTAGGGTTGAGAGTCTGGTTGTAGAACAGGATATCTACTACTAGAATCTTAACATGGTTAATTTCTACTTCCGTCTTTAGACCTAAGCTGTTACTGCTTTAACGTGAGCTATAGGTGAGCTATACTAAGCTATGACTAAGCTTAGCTAAGCTCAGCTAAGCAAGCCTAAGCTCAGCTAAGCCACTAGTCTACATTAGCATGGAAACTGCTAGTTTAGCCTCAACTGTATTTGCTGCCTACTAAAATTAGAAACAGTAAGGCACAATTTCCTTTAGGCTAGTCCTACATCCCTTATAAGGACAGCTCTAAACGACTAATATTTCCATCCTTAACGCTATTAAGTGCTTCCTTTCTACAGCACCTATAGACATTTACTTAAGCAACACGATTTAAATTCATAATAACAAGCTACTTTAAAATGTGCTAACATCTTAAAGCTATTTAGGCTACTAGAGATTAATGGTAAATTATTAGAATTTGTAATATGGCATTAGTTAGAGCAGAGTAAGTGAGACGGCATCATCATGACTTCTAAAACGGGATGGAGGAGTAAGGGAGCTGATCTTGTTAAGGTAGAATGACGAAGCTATAAAGGAGTAGACATGCCCCTCTAATCCGTTAAGACTAACGCTAGCAAAAACACACCTATACCCATAGAGGCACTAAATCCCCATTAATAAAAGGGCTAGCCTTAGGCCCATAGCTGTATGATATTTAGCTAGACAAGACAAAAAGTATTTCTAGGCTAGAGATTTGTCTACAAGAGGTTAGGCTCTGGCTGCATGGTTCAGCTAGAGAAGGGTTGCATGACGAGCTAGTTAAGGATATAACGACTGTCCTACTAAGCTAGAGGGGGTCATTAGCTAGAGGAGAGGTTAGGCTCTAACTTATACTACATAGTTTAGCTAGATAAGGGCTAGAATGACAAGCTAAGCAAGGATGCAAAGAATGCCCTATTAAGGAAGAGAGGGTCATTAGCTATAGGAGAGGTTAGGCTTAGGCTCATACTACACCACTTAGCTAGAGAAGGCTGTAATGACAAGCTAAACGAATGTCCTACTAAGCTAGAGAGGATCATTGGCTATAGGGGAAGTTAGGCTTAGGCTTATACTACACGGTTCACACCACACCCTAAATTTGACTAGGAATCTAATCAAAAGCAGAACTAGGGTAGAGGAGATGAGATAGGGGTCCCGTTTCGTTATGGGAAGGGAGGGCGTCATGGGATAGAAGACGTTAAAGTGATATTAGCACCCCCTAGCTAGGCAAAGGCAGTACTATAAGCGCTTTTTTATCATAGGGGCAAGAGACGTTAAGCAGCATCATTTACTATGGTTTTAGCAACAGTTTAAGCAAGGATGAACTAGGACGTTTAGACGCAAGAAAGTATAGTCTATAGTTAGTGTTAAGTAGGTTAGATGTTAATGGTTTTAGTAATAGCAATCTTAATACTAGTAGCAATGGTAACGGATATTCAAGCAAGGATAATCTAGGCCGTTTAAACGATAGGAAATATAGTGAATGGTCACTGCTTAACAAGTAGCACTTATTAGTGTATAAGAAGGAGGGCAAGTCTTAGGAGTAGATCTTTAGCAAGTTCCTAGGTAGGACTTAGGGCATAGTACGCATGTGCTAGTGCATAATGTAGCTAAATGCAAAATAGGCAATGTTCTGCTAAGTCGTAAGACAGCTCTTCTAGGATTCTATAGATACCTACGACCATAGTCATGAGGGTCACTTCTTAAATCTACATTAAAATCATAACTATTACCATATAGCGTTCGTGCATTTACAAAGATCCTTAGAAGTCTATAGATAGGATAGAGTAGATCTAATGTAATGTATGAATATAATCCTCGTCTATGGATTTAATAATAGTCTAGAAAGATCATCTACCATTTCTAATGGCCTAACGATCGCTAAGGTATATAGTTAGCATATACTAGTAAAGTAGGATGGTATAGAATTACACTCTCTACTTCTACTACCTCCTAATTAGGCAATATTAATAAACTCCCATATAGCATATCATATCCTCTAGAGTGCTCTCATGTCATCTATTAATCATATCTAGTAAAGCTCATTCACGTGCCTATCTATTACTAGTCTCTAACCTAGATTAGTATCCCTTACTTATAATATACAGCTATCATTTATGCTACATCTACTATAAAACTAGCACTATAGTAAGCGATACAACTAGAACCTTAAAGTAAAAGCCAATCTAGCCCTCCTCTCCCCTACCCCTAGGTAGTTTAGATCCCTACCTCTTAGACCTCTTACCCTAATTGCATACACTACCATAGCCATAACCCTACATCCCTCTACCACTACCACTAGCCTACTGCTCTACATCCTCCTATGCCCCTAGCATCCTTAGCACAGCCTTGTAGCCTAAAAGCAGATAGTAGTACATATATGGTATATATACTAGCAAGGAAACCCTAGCCTCTACTATAGCTCTAGATCAACTAGGCACCTACTAGTCCATGTGTGCTACTTGTGCACTCTATAGCGTCTATGGAAGTAGCTGCAACTAAGACCATACAACTACTATAGGAGTATTAGCATACATCCTCCCCTACCTTACCTCCTAACCCTGCCACGCCCCCCTCATCCCCTCTGTAGTCCTTGATCTTAGACTTAGGCCTAAGCTTAGCACACCAACCACGTAAACGGTAGCAGCTATGTAGATCCATGCCCTAGGCTGCAAGCATAGCTTAGACATTAGACGCGCGTGGCTCTCCTCGTGTAGCTAGGTATTAGTAGAGCAGCTAGTAGGGCAGAAGCTACAGGAGCGTAGATATGAGGCACATAGCTTAAAGATGTGCTTAAGCTAGATGTAGGACTGCTTGTTCATCTTACCTTTTTTGAGGTACAGCTCTGTAGTAGTGGTGATGCTGTTAACGTTGCTAGTAGAGGGGGGTAGGGATGCTAATAGTGCCTCCTATGAGATGGATAGATAGGCGAGTTAGCTATTACTAGGTTAGGAGGTTATCTAGGTAGGTCGTCATGTTAAAAAGGTAGCTTAGAGGGAGGAAAGCAAGGAATGGAGAGGAGACGGGAGAAGGAAAAGGGCAGGCCCTACTTTGGCAATGAGGTAGATCTTATCCCCTAAATGATACTCACCTGTCTTAAGCACCATGATAGGGTGGTCATACCCCTTCTCCTCTAGAGCCGCCTTGCTACAGCAGGACTCATGGATGCACCTAATGCTCCCCTCATCCTTAGCCCTGCTGTTGCTACTGTTATTACTGCTATTAGGGTGTAGGTCTTTAATAGGCAGCTAGACGATACAACCAGCTTCTAGGTTAGGGATGTTAAGGGTTAGGCGCTAGCTATAGGGTTGTAAGGCAGGTGATTGCAGGGGAGAGGGGAAAGTGGATGTAGATGTGCTAGTGTTAGGATGTGTACTAGGCATTAGAAGTGAGGTTTAGAGGGGTTAGGGGGTTGAAGGTAGGGAGACTAAAGGTAAGAGCTAAGGAGGTTGAAGGTTGAAGGTAGTGGAGGTAGAGGTGGAGGTGGAGGTAGAGGGCTAATCGCGGATGTGGAATTAACAAGTGAAGCATATATAATTATGTAGCAACTTCATCTAGTAAGTAGCCTTAATACAAATATATATATTAAGGTAATCTACTAGGTACTAGCATTAGTTATAAGTAAACTATAAACTACAGCTTCTAGAAGCAAGTTTCACACTATGCCTAGATGCAAGAGAGGATTCGTCCTTAACGAGCCTTGCCTTGCCCTACCTTGCTCCTAATGTGGCTCTAGTTACCACTATAGCATGTAAGGCTAGACGAACACTACAACGTCTAATCGTGTAGCGTTAACGACTCAAGTGTGGAACTACAGACGAGGCTAGTGTTGGTTAGTGGCACTTTATATGCAGCAGAGCCTTTGCGGGCGCCTACATAGAGGGGAAGGGGAGGTAAGGACATACTAGGCGGCTCTATCCTTCTCTACCATGTATTAGGGCTTAGGCAGCCAGTGGTACATAACGTCTGGTGTTAACGTAGGGTCACGTGAAATAGTGTGCAAAGGATATGGTACCACACTGCAATTCTAAAAGTACAAGCAACGCATTATTATTAGATATTTTCTTAATAGGCTCACAATTGGTAAAAATGAGGTAGCCTTCGCGTTAACATCAGCCCTTATAGATAGCGATGATTGTTTGCTAAGGTTTTGTATGCGTTATCACGGGTCCCTAAATATATAACAGCTGCAATAGCCATGGTATTAGAGGCTCACCTAGATTTCTAAAGAGAAAAGCTAGGCTAAATTTCGCATATTGTACGTGGTCTCTTCGATTTAGTTTAACTTCTATGTACTAATGAAGCAGAACGGACTCCGTCGCTATACGCGGTACGGGTTCCCTTACCCATCAAACCCTCTTACGACCTAGGAGAGAACGACACCGCCACAGGAGCTCAACATCATGGCTGACGCCTAAGATAGCAACAGTGGTGGCCACCATTCATCAGGGGAGTATAGCGGTGTCGTCCACGATGCTCATATTGCCAAGAGCGGCCAGGTTAGGGTTACAGAGAAAATCACCATCGCTAAATCGCCTAGCAAGGCAGGTAATGTGACGATGGTGATCTCCTCTAGCAACAACATCAAGAGGGACAGAGCTAAGAGAAAGGCTAAAAAGGAGGAGGCGGAGAAGAAGGCTAAAGAAAAGACAAACAAATAATCAAGTTGATAGCGTTTAGAGGGCACTGTTAAAGATGGATCCTTCATTTTAATTATATAACTAACGCCTCCTCTTACATAGTTGCTAATTCCCTAAATCGCCGTTAGAGTTCTGCATTATATTTAATATTATCATTAACCTTCTGTTAAACAACGTCCTCTACATTCTTACACCAAAACTTTGACAGAACCTCCTTAAAGTCTAAATATAGTTCCACTGAAAATGCAGGGCAGATGTGGTCCATAAGAAGAGTTAGCATAGCATTCGCTAACGATATACAATACTAATACCAAACTCCCTTTGAATCCCATGTGTCACGCATAGCTCCTGATATTAAAATGTTGTGTTCTCCCAGACCCTGCTCTTCTTCCTCTAAGATATCCATAAACTCTTGTCGTATTTCGTTGAACTTGATTAAGTGATCCTCTTCTATCTCGTCGATGTGTTGTCCAGTAAGCCAATATGGTACTATAAGCATTTTCGTAGGAAGAGCGCATATCCACTTAAGGTCAACAAGACAAGTAAGGTTGCATTCCTTGTTGACAAAGATGTTAGAGGGATTGACGTCAGTAAGCTGCAGTAGAAACGGCCCATTACGGCAAGCACGGTTGATATGTTAGTGCGAGAGAGCCCAGAGCAGTATCCTCTGGGTCATCTAGGTATAGCAGTCTCTAGCGTCGTATACTGCGTTCGGGTTGCTAAGGAGACGCTTGTCATGGAAGGTAATCATGTTAGATACGAAGGGCTCAGTAGACGCATAGGTGTCATCCTTTTGTGTTATCCTCTGTGTGCCTTCATTCTCTAGTGCTACTATGGTACATGTAAGCGGCTGGTTTGTTAGTGTCATAGTACAATCGTCATGGAACTGAAACGATCCTATTCTTAGCTGAGGTATATGGGCGAGAGACAAGATTATGCATGATATGCCTTAGAACAACCTCCTCCTGCAAGTTGGGTCTTCCCGTTGTGCCTCCCACGTGTTTGAAAGCATCTCACCCGTGCTTGAGTCTATATACTCAAGCAGCATATAGGGCGTACGGAAATTGCTCCTCTTCTAGTGGGGCGTATATTATGATAGGGTAGGGTATCGAAAGAGGCTATAAAAGCACCGCCAGAATAGGCGGGAGAGGCGCACATGGAGAGGTCGGTGCTCTGCGTGGGTAAATTGGGCGAACTAGACTCTAAACAGAATTAGGAACGGCACGGAATAGACTGTAGGAAGGTGGCTCACATGTCAGCTTTCTAAGAAGCCAAAGCCGTATAAGTGAGGGATACAGATATCAGGGCACTTATCCTCCATCTACATATATGCTCCCAACTCATAGCTGAGCTTCTCATCTACCGTGCTAGGGTATATGTTTTTGTAACACATAGTCACTAGAGGTCATTGGAAGTGTTGGTGGTAGACAAGTTGTTGATTGATTGAAGTTTAAGAGAGTCTACGGCTACGGTAATCTGAGAACTATTTGGTAGGGCTCCGACCACGCCAATCCTGCGATGCCAGTCCTACGATTCCTACAACACACCCCTCTAGTGATACTATAGAAAACGTATCAACAGTTGATTACACCCCTGGTTCTCTGTCCGTAGTCATAATTAGTCCATCGTTAGAAGCTGCTTGAGTTTAATTAGTTTAATGAATCTTTGATGATCCATCGTCGAAAGTAGCTTCGTAAGTCCGTCTACAGCCATCTCCTTCGTATACACATAATACAGATTGATAAGGTTTTCCTTCACTTGATTTCAGATATAGTGATACTTGATGTCGATGTGTTTCGTACGCTAATGAAACTCTAGATTCTCTGCAAGTGCAAGAGCTCCTTGGTTATTACTGATGATTTCCGTTGTGAGTGCATCCTTCTTCTTATATCTAAGCTCCTTGAATACCTGTCAAAGCCATGCTCCTTCTTGCGCAGCTTTAAACATAGCCACGTATTCAGCTTTAGTAGTCGTAACTAGTTGGCTGTCTCTTCGAAATGCTCATAATGACGCCTCCACAGAAAAGGTAGATGCATCCTGTGTGAGACTTGCGCTCGCTTCTGTCGCCTACGAAGTCTGCATTAACGTATCCTCTTAATGCCATAGCCTCATCATCCTTCTAATCGCCTCTATAACAGATGCACAGATGAATAGAGCCTACGAGATACTGCAGATAGCAACGAGTAGCTGTGATATGCTGTAGCAAGGGGTTTACAAGAAAACGAGATAGAACGGACGTGTAATAGTTGATATCTAGTCAAGTGTTTATGGCTAGATACATCAGAGATCTAACTATCAACTAGTATAGCTAAACCTCGTAAGCTATAGCTTTCTCTTCATATGGAGTCATGAGAATTTCCTATCCTTAGGCACAAGGTGTCTTCACCATGTAGCAATTCGTCATTCTAAAACAGCTAAGGATCTTTTGAGTATATGCATCCTATCTAAGGTAGATCTCTTGCTTCTTTCTATCTTGATGAATGTAGACTCTAAGGAAGTATTATGTAGGACTAAGCTCTTTAATTATGAACTTTGTCTATAACTCATATTTTAACTTACTTAAGTCCTCGTTATCTTTACTAATAATGAGGCAGTCATTAACATAAGTAATAATGATGATCTTTATGTCCTTGTTAATGAAGATGCATTAGTCTGTTTTAAGTAGTTCAAATCTAAGAGATTAGAGTGCTTTGTAAAGCTTTTTCTACTAGAGACGTGGTAACTGCTTAAGACTATAAAGCACGCGTGATAGCTTATATACATCCTCCTTTAAAAGCTTAACACTATTCTTACACCATCTAGGAGGCAACTTGACATATACCTCTACATTAATATCATTTTTAAGGAATGTAGTGTTAACATCCATCTATTTAATCTTAAGATCGAAACGTGTAGTAAGGGCAACGGTAATTTTCTATGTAGCTAATTTACAAACTCCTATAAAGGTCTGCTCATAATCCTTTCCATATCTCTGCTTGTAGCCCTTTACAACCCATTAAGCCTTATAGCAAAGGATCTTGCCATCTTAATCTCTTTTAGTACATAAAACAAGGCGTCTACTAAGGATCTTTTTTCCTTTTAGAACTTAGCTTTTATACATGACTTCCTACACTTTCTTACAAGTAATGGATTAATATTTAGAGGTGATGGCCTCATGCTAGAGATCTCCATTAGATCGAGCAAGAGCTTCTTCTATAGTTTATAGGTCTATGTTATGTTCTATTCCCATAAAGAATGCATTTTGGAATTCTTTATCTTAAGATTCCTGTTCTTTTTCTATATACATGGCATTTTAAGGTGTAGCATTAGCCTTTACTTGGCTTCTTGTGACTTGATTGTGTTTAGTAATGGGAACCTAGACTTTTTGAGTTTAAGTCTTCTTTTGAGGTTCTTGCTCCTCTTGCTCAATTTCTTCATCTAGCTGTTCTTTAGGAGTTTCTTCTTAATCCTCCTAGTTATAAATTAGGTCTAGAATCTAACCTTTGTAGTCCTTATTCATAGAGATAGAAGATGGAGAGTGTAGAGGTTCATCCATTTCTTTAACTACATTATTATGGGCTACTTAAACGTTTTCATCATTAATCTAGTTAAATGTTAGCTCTATAATAAAGCCACTACCTTCATTAAATTAAGCATGTGAAGTTCTAACAATCTTCTCTCCTACTTAAGAGGGAACGTAAACTTGAAAAATGTTATGACCCTCGTATCTAATGAGAATGCTAACTTCTACCCTTAAGGCAAGCTTCTAGCTTTATACTCTACGTTCTTTTTAGATAAGAACAAACGTCTTACATCCTAGAACTTGCAAATGGGCGATGTCTAGCATGTGATTTACCCCTAGTTTAATTTCGTCCTAAAATGCTTTAAATGGTGTCTTCCCATTAATGGTTAAAGTGGCCACTCTATTTAAGATGTAAATGGTAGCTTAAAACAGCTCTAGCTATAGGAATTTAGGGATTTGCTAATCAATTGTAGTAGATCAAACACGTTCAAAAATGGTGCAAAAGCTTCGTTTAGCTATGCCGTCTTAATATGTGCAAAATGGAGTAGATAGCTTAATGATGGTTCTAAGATCTGCTATGAGCTTATTAATCTAGGTAGGAGCATATTCCTTTTCTCTATCCATTCTAAATCTCTTAATTATGATGTTATATTACGTCTTTACAAGTCAAATCATCTAGATAATGCATTTATACGCGTCACCCTTATTCTTAAAGGTCTATCCATAGCAGACACTATACTTTCTATAAGTAAATAGTATGCTATACTTCTCTCTATGGAGTCCGTGAGGCGTGATAGTAACAACATCATAATGAACTTCTTTAAGAGCTATTTTTAGTCTTAGTTAAGCTGAAATTTTGTTCACTTAACGGATTAGCTTTGCCTCTTTGCATAGCTAGCATAATCTCGTCGTAATAGTAGTACCTTCTTTACTATATAAGATCCTATTTACTATGTCTTTAGTCTTATAGACATTATTAAGTCTAAGATGATAGAGGCGTTAATGCCAAAGTTTAATGTCTATGTTCTTCTACTTAATTATAGTAGGTAAAATCGAGGGTAGGATAAGTGATTTCTTTTCTTCTATTTCAAATTCATGAAGGAACAGATCTAAGTCTACTATACCCATCTCGTTTCTATGCTTGTTAAGGAGCTAGCCGTTCTGTAAATGTCCTCTACTATTATAAAGCTTCTTTCTGCTAAACAGGCAAACTAGTGAGGAAGGCATATAGATGACATGATAGAGGGTAATTTAGGTCTTCTCTCTGTTTCCCTTTACTCTAAAAAGTCGAACTAAGCCACAGCCTTAAGGACGAACAAGTCCATTTGCTATATTCATAAATGGTAAATCCATGTGCTCTTTATAAGTGTCAAACTTCTTAAGACTGTTTGTAATGTGCTCATCTGCTCCTATATTAAATAACTACCTATCTCTACTTATAGTGTTTAATTTAGTAGGCATTAAGAAAGCTACAAGGTTAAAATAGTTCTTAGAGTCATTGCCCTCATCTTTAGCTCCGTTTTTCTTCTTCTTAATATGCTTCTAATATAGGGTCCATTTCTTCCCATTCTTCTGCTCCTACTCATCACGCTTCTCCTTGTTATTTTCAAGGCAGTCTTAAGGTAAGTATTAAGGTTTTAGCATTATGTAATGTAGGCAAGATGGTCGATCTCCATTCTTCTTGTCCTTGCTTAGGTTTTTGCCCTTACCCGTTCCTTGAGATTTGTTTCCATATAAGGCATTTAAGCCTATAGGAGTTAATTTCGATCTCGCCTCATCTATGAGGTCATTAATAAGAGAGTCAAGAGTGATGTAGTGATCTAGAGACTAAAGGAGTAATCTTTGGCGTTCTGCCTAAGTTAGCCACTTGTTCGCATAAGAAGCTATAAACATAACAGGAAGCTAATCATCATGAGGAGGGCATTATAGACTTTCAAGTTTGTTAATAGCTTCACGGATAGCGATAATGAACGTGTCAAGTAAAGAGAAACTCTCGTACTTAAGGTGAACATAATCCTAAATTGCATTATACTTTAGGACTAAACCTAAGCCTTCATATTGCTGTTGTAGGGCTCTCTACATCTCGAGTGCTATGTCCTTTGTAGACGCTACTTTTCCTAGAATCGTCTTGTAGTTATATTAGATCGCGAGCTGCATTTGAGCGTTACCCTTCTCCTAAGCTTCATACTTCCTAAGCTTGTCTCCATCTTTGGCCTTATTGTAGTCCTTATGGAATTCATCAATGTATTCTGGCCTCTTGCATCTATCGTTGATGTATTTCGCCAATCCATTACCTTAGGCGATGTTAACGATAAGTTCCTTCTAGTTAGTGTAATTCTCTTCACCCTTAAGCTTCAAATGCTCTAGAAGATGTAGCGAAGTCGTATTTAGACTTACCATAGTTATAGAAGACATATTAGCTATTAGTATAGTTATAGTCGTGTTCGAAATTCAGTTTGAGGATGAAGTTGCGAGTTGACCTGTCGCGTCTTTAAAGATCTTAGAAAAATCCTTCTAGCTCAAGCGCAGAGGACATAAAGTGAAATAAACAGTGTGGATATAACTCAAAGAAAGAGAGCCACAATCCTCTTCACCGTACTTCAAAACTGTTTGAGGTTGAGGTTGTGGTGCTATAACGAAAACACTGACTTCAGCGAGTCTGTTGACGGATTGGTGAATTGAACTGCACAAATCAACACTCGATGATAATTCTGATCTTGTAAATACCTTAACAATAGGCTTCCGGGCTCATAACCTGTAACACATAGTCACTGGAGGTCATTGGAAGTGTTGGTGGTAGACAAGTTGTTGATTGATTGAAGTTTAAGAGAGTCTACGGCTACGGTAATCTGAGAACTATTTGGTGGGGCTCCGACCACGCCAATCCTGCGATGCCAGTCCTACGATTCCTGCAACAGTTTTCGGCAAGCTTGTGTGGCATCAGGCATCGAAAGATAAGTTTCTTCGACAAGTTGCCAAGATTTGCCTCAATAGGTACGCAAATATTAAAGCCGCCTTAGATCCATGTCGACTGCTCGAGGACAGTGTAGCTCGGCTCACTTCCTAATCCAAGGTGATGTTTAGCAATGGCTTCAATCTCTCTTCTCTTCTCCTAAAGTACCTGCTGGAGCTCTGCTGCTACAGGAGCGTAACCCAGCTGGTGAATGATGTTGGCTTCTTTTTTCTCTGCAGATATGAATGTTATGGGCTTGCAGCCATCTAATTCGAGCGTAGTCATGGCAAAGAGCTGATTTTGAGAACCTGTCCTCAGGACAGGTTAACAAAGGTTTGAGTTGTCAAGCATACTGATACGATGTCGATAACAGTCTCGGTGTGCAGGAAAACAATAATGCTGATATTGGCTAGGTCCGACTTCTTGGCGTGGTGGTTCTCCGAATCCTACAGCCTTACCACACTCATGCCGCTTTCCTCAAGTTTCAGGGTAGCAAAATAGGAGGCATATAGTTGATTCTATTACTATATGCTGCGCTATATACTGTAACACGTCCTGAGTCCCGATTCCGGAGTTCTTCGCCCAGACCGCCGAAGCGGCAGCCCTAGGATCACCAACAAGGCTCCTTGAACCTGCTTTCCGTCCCAATTGACAAAACGAGATGGGCTTCCGCAATGGTTGCATGACATGAAGTTCGCTCTTTGAAGTCCTGTCCATTTTTTTCGGGGTGGCCATAAAAACTGTTCTCATACCGACTACTCGTGAGAAGGCTCCGAGTTAGAGCGTCCGGAGCTGATGTGGCCTCCTTGACAACAAATATATCGCTATCTGCGAATCCGTAGACATCAGCAGAACCTTCTAAACAAGCTTCATCAGAGAAAGGCTCATTAGGGAGTTTCATCTCCAGTAGAGTTACCCTGATGCTGTATTCTCCTGGATCATCAACTATAAGCTTAGGGAAGCAAAAGCACCCCTCCTTCGCTAAGGCAAATACTGTTCCCTTGAGTTGGCTTGGGGGGATTGCACCAGAAGAGCTAAGAAGCGTTGCAACAGCCCAGACATTTGACAAGTCCCTGGAAGTGTATGCTACGATGGGGGGGGTTAGATTTATAGTGAGCATTTGATTATATCGACTGGTGGACAAGGATGCATCCTTTCGTATCGCAGGGCATTTATCATCATGCTTGCTCGACTTAGGGAGGGCGTGGAAAGCGGTACAGTCGCTTGCAAAACCGGCTTCCCCTTCGAGTATGCGCTAAAACTGTAGTCCACGACAGTGAACAAAGACCCCTGCACATTCTTTACTGAAGCCGGTTAAGCATTACACGACGCGCCAAGAATTAGTCCGCTGGTACCTAAGGTCCGAGCATTACTTTGTGGTATGACGTGGAGGTACCAAGTTTACAAGACTAGTCAAAACCTCACATGACCACGAAATACATAACGTGGTAGATAAAGCCAATGAAGAAGCTTCTAGAACGCTCCCAAACATGCTAGAACAACTTGTTAGTGGTGGCATTACAACAAGTAAATGCTTACAAGCAAAGTGTATAAACATTAGCCTCCTAGGCCCCTCTGTCAAAGTTACTATGCTATATTATAGTGATGCAAAGTATTCTAATATGGTATTGAAGATAAATCGAGGAATAATATCACTAAGAGTTAAGTAATAGAAGAGAGCAGCTTCACCACTGCCTCGTGCCCATTCTTTGCAGCCCGCGAGAGCGGCGTCTGGCCACCGCTGTCTTTATGCTCAAGCTCAGCGCCCTTGTTAAGCAGCAGCTTCACCACTGCCTCGTGCCCATTCTCTGCGGCCCGCGAGAGCGGCGTCTGGCCAGCGCTGTCTTTATGCTCAAGCTCAGCGCCCTTGTCAAGCAGCAGCTTCACCACTGCCTCGTGCCCATTCTTTGCGGCCCGCGAGAGCGGCGTCCGTCCCTCTCCGTCCTTTGAGTCGGCGTCGACTATATCGGAGTCGAGCAGCAACTTTACGACGGTTTGATACCCGTTCCGCGCGGCCAGTAACAGCGGCGTCCGGCCATCTTCATCTGTTGCATTTATGTTTATTGCATTGTCCTTGAATAGCCGGAGCAGCAGGTCATATATAAGTGGCTCTTGCTCTGAAATGCAAAAGACGTGCTGCAGCCAATATGCCTTTGCATACGAATAAAAGTGGAATTCATCTGCTGAATGAGGACCGAAAAGCTTGCTTGTTTCCGCAAGAGTCTTTCCAATGTCGAAATCAGGTTGCTTCCTAGACTTTAAGAGCTTTAATGCAAGACTTTGAACGCTGCTTGATAAGTTCAGCGTTGAACGAATGATTTGGGATGGCGCTGATGCAGCCATTATTTGCGGCACTACTGTAGTGGACAGCTGGGTTCCAAAAACGCCGTAATTAAGGTAGGTAACAATAATGTTTGCCATTGTCCTGTTTGCGCTATCGATTGTGATTGCTATCTTCGCTGAGTCTATGAACCCACCAAGGAGGAATTGCTTGACACTGTGGTGCACGAGTCGTATGGTCCCCTCCTCTTCATCCATAGTAAGGAGGCTTCCACAGCAAGTCAATATCGAATGTACGCCATTGACACGACTTGACGGGTTCCAGACAGCATCGCCAGGGACAACGCTCAAGGCATCTCGAAGTTCTTCCGCTGTTAAGGGACGGTGAGCTATAGTTATAAGCTCTAATATCCGTCTCTGATAAGACTTTCCATATTCTTCTGATTTCCGTAGAATACGAAAAAACGTTTCTGAGAGATCCTTGGGAAGATCCGCCAAAGCCTGGCGAATAGCATCATCTGTTTTCATGTCGCACAAGGATTCGATTTGCAGAGCAACCCAGAGAAACATTCCTTGGGATCCTTCAAGGAGAGCATCTTGGATTTCCAATATAAGCGCAGGATTTCCTATCACCAGCCTTTGAGACTCTATGCGGCTCTCTAATTCTGCCGAGATGAATGCATTAATATCGGGATTATTATCTGGAATTGATGTGACCCGGGCGGCAATGAACCGCTCTAGGCTCAATTTCAAAACATTGCCAGGATCGAGTCGGACTGATACACATACAAGTAGTGAAAATGTCTCCTGAAGCTTCCAGAGTTGTTGGATCAATATTTCTCTTTCGGCAGAGTCACATTCATCCAGCCCGTCAAGGACAAAGTACGCTCTGGACTTAGATGAAAGGGCGTATTGGAGTAAGCTGAACATCTTTTCGAAATCCAAAGCAAGAGTAGTAGTCTTATCGATGAATCTCGTTACTATCCCGAGGTCTGCTATTAGGCGCAGCAATTGTCGGGCCAGAGAACCAATGACTGTCCGCGCTTTCAAACTTTCTGGAATGTCGTGCCGGCAAAAGAAGTAAGCAACCGTAACATCCTTCCTTCGACTATCAAGATTTAGATCATCAATAAGGTTAGCCAGCAAAACGGATTTTCCGGATCCAAGCCCGCCCGTATATATAAGTGTACAGGAAGATTTTTGTCCTTTCCAGTCCTTGTATTCGACAATTTGGTTGTGTAGGGTTGTGTTTCCGATCTTTCGCGTCTGCTTCCATGACGTCTCATAATCATATATAGAGCAAGAATCGAGGACCCGTAAGTTTGTCTTTAGCTTCTGCCGAAGCGATACAGATTCGGAGAACTTGCTAGAAAGAGTTCTGAATTTAGAGTTATCTTGGGCTTCCTCCTCAATCGTTTTGGCCATTAGCAGGCTCGCCTCCTCTTTGATCGCATTCGCCCAGAGGTCGAGTTCGGATTGGTATGTTTTCATGTCTGAGTCACTTAGACTAGATGCAAATTGCGCCAAGGTGGACTTCTGTGTGAACTTCAACAATTGATGACAAAGATGAACCACTACAATGAAATATTCGGGCAGGTACGACTGTATATTCTTGGAGCGAGGATATAGCAAGGCCATCATTTGGTAACGGGGAGCCGAGCGACCGGCGGTCATGAGGAGAGTCGATAACTTTTCCAGGTAGGAAGAGAAGTTTACAATTGACTAAGAAGATGTCAGCAGAGGACGCAACTAACAAGGGATTACCGACAAGCATTGACATTCGCACCAACGACCAGACACCGCAAGCGATTAGGTTCTGGGACCCGCCTATTATAACATCACCAAGCGCAGCGAATTGCTGAACAGCTTGCAGGAAATTGATCAGCCGAGGCCCAAAACAACGTCCGCCACCGATCTTTCTAGAAGCGTGATAGTCAATCTCGGCCGTGAGTCGCATAACATCGCTGGGATCTGGAGGGGAACCTTGCGATTGAGATCTTGTTGAAGGAGGAGGTTGCTCA
>KV454788.1:794-30799 GCA_001662585.1 Pseudogymnoascus sp. WSF 3629
AGAGCAGAACATTAAGAGTAGGTTCTAAGCTATAGGACTAGTTCTATATAAGCTATAGAATGTTCTCTCTTACTTAAATCTATACTTAAGAACTCTAACTCCTCTTATAGTTAAGAGTGACAATTAGACTTCAAAGACTCTCTAAACTATAAGGGAGCTTAACTTTTAAACAAAGTATATTAAGAACTACATTATATAACATTAGAATAGCTCTCCTAGCTTAATTAATAATGCTATTAGCTACCTTATTAAAGGGGTGGAAATGATAATGCATTCTGCTATTCTACTTAAGGTAGAAGTTAAGGCTCTATAAGTAGCAAATGAACAGAAAAAGAGGAGGGAAAGGAAGCGTAAGAGGCATATAATGCAAGGGGGTAGTCTCTCTATATAAGAGGGAGAGGATATACTTTAGAGTGCTAAGGTTAATGCTTAAGTCCATATAGAGGTAGCAAGTAAGACTACTTAGCAAGTGGGTTCTATAGGCTAATAGAAGCGCTATAGCACATGTGGTAATATAGGGCATAATGCCCATACGTGTAAGAGGCGCTAGGAATTAATTGTAGTTAAATAAGGGTCATTATATAGGGTAGTAGTAGTGTAATAGTAGTAATACTTAGATTTTGGTGTTTTAGTAACTGGTTTGCTTGTGTAACTAGTTTGCTTATAAAATACATTACCTAAATACTTAAAGTGCTTAGAATATATAATTAATATTAAACAAGGTAAGTAACTACCTTAGGGACTTATATATAGCCTCTCTAAGAAAGAGCTATCTACTCTCTATGTCTACCTTAAAGACTCCTTATAAAGGAGCTAGATCTAGAACTCTATAAGCCTTATAGAAGTACTAATCTTCTTTATCTTAAAACTAGATAGGTTAAAGTAGTTATATGTTAATTATTATAGACTTAACACTATAATAGTTAAGAACTAATAACGTACATGTATAATGAGTTAGCCACCTAAGTAAGTTAGCTACTTTCCACCATTTCTACCACCTTTAACTTTGTAACCATTTCCCTCTACATATAAAAATGGAATCTACTTTAAACGAAAGCCGTATAATCCTAGTGATTAAAGCTCTTAAAAATGACCCTAAGCTTACCAAACGAGCTATAGCAAGTATCTATAAGGTTCCCTAGACAACTTTAGCTAACTAACATGCTAGAAAACTATCACGACGCGATATGACTGCAAATGGGAGGAAATTGACTAATCTTGAAGAGAATGTGCTTCTTGATCGTATTATCAATCTCATTAAGCAAGGATTTCCACCCTAGCTCAAAGACATACAAGATATGGCTAACTGCCTCCTTAAGGTACGTGATGTGACGCGTGTTAGCTCACGATGGGCAGGGAACTTCGTACAATGCCAACTAGCCCTTAATATGTGTTTTTGACATCAAATTGACTACCAGAGGGCCCTAGCTAAAGATCCTGAGATTATACGAGCTTGGTTTGCGCTTATATGGAATATAATTACAAAATATGGTATTGTTGACTTAGATATCTATAACTTTGATGAGACTAGGTTTTTAATAGGGATGCTCTTACATGCTAAGGTTGTAACAACCTCTGATTAATGTAATAGACCTTGTACAAAGCAGCCTAGCAATTAGGAATGAGTTTTAGTAATCTAGGGTATATGTGTAGACGGCTGGGCGATGCTACTATATATCATTGTTAAGAGCAAATATCACCTCCTCTCCTAGTATACTAACGGCTAATTCCTACCAACCTAGCAGATCCATCTAAGCGAAAATGGCTAGACTACAAACGCAATAGGCCTAGATTAGTTGAATCACTTTAAGGGATGTACTAAGCCTCATACAACTAGTGGATATAGGCTTCTAATCCTTGACGGCCACAATAGCCACTAGGCTACTGAATTTAATGATTTCTATAAGCTTAACAATATTATACTACTTTGTATGCCTCCTCATTCGTTACATATCCTCTAGCCTCTTAATGTAGGCTGTTTTGGCCCATTAAAAGCTTTGTATAGCAAGGTAATTAAGTAGATAATGTAGAGGCATATAACTTACATTACGAAAGATGACTTCTTTCCTACCTTCTAGCAGGCCTTTTTTGCTTTAATAGGAGAAGACAATGTATGAGCTGGCTTCTAAGCAACTGGCCTTGTTCTGTACGACCCTAAAACAGTAATTTCTCGCCTGGATTTTAAGCCTAGAATGCCTATGCCATTAAACTCTTAGCTAGGAAC
Source organism: Pseudogymnoascus sp. WSF 3629 (assembly GCA_001662585.1). Classification (NCBI taxonomy): domain Eukaryota; kingdom Fungi; phylum Ascomycota; class Leotiomycetes; order Thelebolales; family Thelebolaceae; genus Pseudogymnoascus; species Pseudogymnoascus sp. WSF 3629. The sequence goes on from KV454788.1 coordinate 3,019, forward strand.
TACTACCTCCTAGTGTCTAAAAACGCCATAGCAATTAAGGCTGTACAAAGCTCTACTACCTTGAAATCTAGGATTGCTAGGCATTAGAGTAGCTCTCTAACTCACCTATATAATGTAGTTGACGCATAGGCTAAAGGTATCTCAATGCTAGCACATAGACTAGTCCTTCTTAAAGCTAAGAACTAGGAGCTTTATATAGAAAATGACCTACTAAGTAAATGCCAGAAGGCTAAAAAAAGCTGCCTACAGCTTAGAGGATCACTTTCAGCACCTAAAGCAGATGCAATACGAATAGAGAAGGATGTAGTTAATGCTATAGGGGAGAATATATATAGGGGGGGAAGTCGTATAGAGAGGGCTTAGCTATGTACTTAGCGCTATGACAACTATAGCTAAACTAGCCATAATTCGCGAACTTGTCAAATAGTTTAGGAGACGTCTAAAGATGGGGATTCTAAGTAGTTTCAATTGATTTAAGGCATTGTTGTTAAATTGATTTATATACTATATATGTGGTTGGTGGAAAGTGGCTAACTTGCTTAGGTGGCTGACTCGTTATACATGTACGTTACCTAATTCCCCTTATTTTAGAAATCCTTAACTAGCTTAGTAGTATAGAAGTATTTATAAAGCTTAACGTAAAGGATGTGTACTAGTAGATAAGAATCTATAAGGGAGATAAGTAGAAAATAGCCTTTTAAACATAATATAGCCTTTTTAAATACCTTATAATTGTGACAAACCCTGTCTGCTTAGTCCATAGTGGTTGACCTTACCTGTAGCGATGCATGGGTGTAGCAGTCAACTAGGAAATCAAGAGGTGGTTCTATTGAAGATCTAAAGCTACAGAAGAAAGAAGAAGACAACTAGGTGAGGTCCTGTTAGTTGGCTTTTATCTACGGGCCTAAAACGGGTGGTGTAACAGGTGGAGTTTCAGTAGTTGCCCCTTACGGGTGGTCCGTTAGGACCCATTGCGGTCCGTGAGGACCGTAATCACATGGCGTCAAGTGCGTGCTTGTGACAATAATGCTATTTAGGCTATGTAATGCTATAGCCTCATTCTAGGCCTACATTAATAAGGCACTTATAGAACTTATAGATGTAATGTACATTATGTACCTTAATGATGTATTAATCTATTTAAAGCATAAGAAGGAACACTTATAATATGTCTATATTATTATAGGTATAGAATGGAGCTAGGTTATGTAGTACACGTACTAACCTAAGCTATAGGATTAGAGTAGCCTTATAGCCTAAGGCTATAAGGACGTATAGCCCTAACCTACCCCTAAGTTAGTAGAGGCCTAAGTCTAACACATACATAAGGTAGCTAAGCCCCCTAATAGAGAGGGCTTAGAGATTAGTCTATTAAATACTATACTATTTACTATAACTCTATAGCCTAGTATACTATCTACCTAAATCCTTACACTTAAGGTAGAAGTAGGCTTATTAGTAGTAGGCCTTCTAAGAGCTATTATAGGATCTATTCTTAAATTAATATTAAGAAGAGAAAGAAGTTAGAAGAGTACTTATAGCATAAGAGAGGCAAAGGTATAAAGTTAAGGAATTAGAGAGGAAGAAGTTAAGGTTAAAGGAGTTAGAGGAAGAAGTAGCTATAATAACACTATAATATAATAATGTGTAAGTAGTATAAGCCTACTTATCTAATGTAAGGCTACTAAATTACTACTATAGTAATAAACAAAAAATAATAACATAGGCTAAATTCACTTCTTAGCCTTCAAGGAGCTTAAGCTATAAAGGGGGGGATAATTGTCATAAGTAGCATCACGTGCGCTATAGTGCTAAGGCAGAGGGTCTTCCCTCTAAACCCTACATAGAGTTGTATATAGTAGGAATGTATACCTCTAGAGGAAGGTTAGCGTTTAGTCTTCGTAATTAATATAGAGTCTGCTACGTAACTATCTATAACGTGACTTCCTACTGCCCTGTTTAGCTCGACTCTCTTATAGAAGCATAGGCGCTAGTTGATGCTTAATCATTACTAATTGCGGAGTTTTCACTAATTAATCTATGTGTGTCCTGACCGATTAAACAATTATTGTCGCTTAAATTATTTCCTTCTAGATATTCACTAAAACTTGCATCTAAGAAAAGTCCGTTTCGTTTGCAAGGAGCAATCCTTACATGGTCGTCCGAGAAAATCCGTTAGATTCGCATGGATCCTCCTTACATATCCTATCAGATACACCCCATTGTCTGTGCCGTTGCTACAGTGTCTTATATAGGACGCTCATAGTCATTTGCGACTCGTTAAATTTAATTTTTAATTTTGCTCATACCTTTTGCATATCTACAACCTTATGTCCACAGAAATACTCCAATTTCCAGGACGGGGCCCTAGACTCTGCTCTGCATCGTGCTCGTCCTTTGCATGGCGGGCCTTCGCAGCTTGTTTGTCATGCTGGTGTTTGATTTCGGCGGGTGCGAAGGACCTTGATGGTCATGAGTTTCACAAGTTTATAGTAAATCAATAGGAACGAATATGAAGGTGAGTATTGAGCCATGCATCCTTGTTACTATACTCGCTTTTTAATCCGCTCGACGGTCAATAATAATGAGCCCCAAAACTCCTCCCGTGATACATAACGCCATCTCATCCTATCCAAATCAGCCCCAAACATCCCCCCCAAGGCCATCTCATTCCCATCCGCATCTCATCACACCCCAAACACCCCAAACACCCCAAGCAACCAAACCGACACCCTCCTACACAGCGAAACCTGTATCCCCACCACCGTCCCACACGCGAATACCCCAGGGATAATACACACCATCCCGCCCACAACCCACACAACGCCATGCCAAAGTTCACTACTGGGATTAAAATCAAAACTATACTCCGGCACCTTCCTAGCCGCCAGCTCAGCCTTCTCTTGCAGCAGGCTAGCTTTCAGGGCTTGGAGGTATCCTCTATCGCGTTCATTAGCCCTCTGCTTCTGCTCCTGCACTGCCTTCTCTAGTGCCAACTTTGCCCTCTCGTCTGCGAGCTCTTGGAGGGCGATGGAGAGGGCTTCCTCGTGGTCTTGGATGGCGGTTGAGAGGGCTTCTTCGCGCTCGAGGAGGGCTTGGGAGATGGCAGCTTCGCGCTCGAGGAGGGTGGCGTGGCCGTTGGCTTCTTCGGGGGTGAAGGTTATGTCGTGGGGGGTGGTGAGGAGGAGGGAGGAGGCCCAGCTGCTGGTGGAGGGGGTGGGGCTGCTGGGGCGGAGGGGAGGGGTGGGTGGTGGTGGGGGGTTGTCAGATAACGGCGTGGTTGGTGGTGGTGGGTTATCTGACAACGGCGTGGTTGGTGGTGGGTTATCAGACATAGTGGCGATGAGTATGTTTGTGATTTGGTGTGTTTGGTGTGTTTAAGAGTTGATGTGATTCTTGATATGCCGGTGTTTTGGTCAATAAATTATGGAGAAGGAAGAGGGATACGGGGAAGAGGAGATGGGGGGAGTATAGGAACATAATGAGAATAAAAGGTACGATGGACTAAATAAATTCACTAGTACGACGCCTTTATTGTAGTTTGACAGCTACAGCATTTAGTCTTATGACCTCGTACTCTAGCCATCAACTATTCCTCGTCTAAGCAATAGATTGTGGTAAGCTAAAAACAAGCCACCCATGCCCCTTAACACCATATCATGCCTTTCCCCATCATCCACCCGCCACCTGGATAGCCCACCTCAGCATTCTCATACACGCCACCCACTCCGCAGAGTAGAACGAGAGGGCAAGGAATATCGCCGGGATGATGAGAAATGCCATTGCCACCCCACACACCACCTGGCATATCTCACTGCGCAGGTCCTCCAGCTCGGTAGCCTTCTTTTTCGTTGCTAGATTGGCTTTTTCGCATGCGGACTTGAGCTCGTCCCGTTCCTTCTGTAGCTTGTCATTCTCGCGCTGTAGCTCGGCCTTTCCGCACTCGAGCTTGGCTATTTCGCGTGCGAATTCCTGAGAGGCTTTTAAGAGTGCCGTTTCGGGCTGGTCGGGGCTGGTATTGGTTGACTCGGTGCTGGGGGTGGGGAGGTGGCGCGGGGAGTGAGGAGCACGGTGGAGGAGCTGCTGCTGGAGCTGCTGCTTGAGCTGGCTGAAGACGTGGTCCTGCTGGGCCGCAAAGAGGCCGAGGTTGCTGGAGGGAGAGGAGACATAGTAATTGATGTTATTTATTTGGGGGGTTGAATATTTGTGGTCTACTGAGCTGATACGTTGATATTCTGGGCCGGTATCTGAGTATGAAAAATAGGAAGAGGAAAAGGAAAAGGAGAGGGAATACAACGAAATGAGAATAGAAGGTGCGACAGACTAATTCTGTAGTACGACGCTTGTATTAAGTTTGACAGCTACTGCATTTAGTCTCATAATCTCGCGCTATAGTCAGCACCCGCTTCGCATCTTGGATCTGCGCAGTAACAGACGATTATGGCTCCAATAAAAATCCCAATGCCATCTTATGCTCATCATCTTCGCCCCTAATAACCGACCGCCGCCGATATGGCCCAAATAAACATTCTCCAGCTCCCTATCACCTCCACGGCTAACAACGTGACACCCAGGGACACCACCGGGACGCAAAGGAAGACGATCGCCGTTATGAACGCCCACTCCCACAGACGCTCCATCTCTTTGGCCTTCTTCTGCTTGGCCGCCAGAGTTACCTTGTCCGTCGCAGCTGCGAACTCGTCTTTCTCGCGCTGAAACTCAGCCTTCTTGAGAAAAAGGGACGCCTTTTCGATCGAGAGCTCCTTGGAAGCCTTGGAGAGTGCTGTTTCGCGTTGGCGAAGCGTTATTTGGGCCATCTCGTAGCTGGGGGCTGGAGAGGTATCGCGGGGGGTGAACGGGCTGGTGTTAAAGCGGGTGGAGCTGGTGGATGTGGAGCGGGAGGAACAGGTGCGGCTGCTTGGACTTGGACTTGAGGAGGGGGTGAATGATGGAGGCTGAGGAGACATGGATGTGGTAATTTTTTGTATATTTGGTGAGATGGTGTTGAAGCGTTCGTAGTTTGGTATTCCATATCTGTGCGGATAGTAGAGAACGGAAGGGGGACATGGGTGAGATGGGAATATAAGAACAAAATGAAAATGGAAGGTGGGATGGGCTGGTCCTCTAGTATGATACTTTTATTAAAGTTTGGCAGGTACTCTATTTAACTAGTGGCGGATCGCCCCTTCCTTAGTAGCCATTCCCGTCTGCCTCGCACTTTTCATTCGTCGCCCCTTTCCTGTCACATCCCATAACCACACTTCCACGCGCCATCACCCCATCAAAGAATCCAAAAACCACGCACACCACCACCGTATTCACAATCCCCAACCACACCACCCTCAAAATCCAAGTAAACAGGCCACTCTCTGAAGCGCATCTAGCGGCCCCATCACCACGGCCGCAACGAGGAAAATTAGAACAAGATACGTAAAGAACTCAACCACCGAGTCCACAGTATCTTTGTTGTCCCTCTCCTCTTGCCTCCTTCTCTCTCTCTTCTTCTTTGCCTCCCTCTCCTGTTCGAGTTCCATCTCGATTCTAAGCGTGGCCTCAGCCCGCCGTTGGTGGATCTGGAGCGTGGCTATGGCCTGCAGATGTTGGATTTCAGCGCACTCGAGGGCCATTTCGTGTTTACGGAGGGCGAGTTGCTCGGAGTAGGTGATTGGAGCTGCTTTTTTCATTGGTGGTTTTTGGTCGGAGTGTGACGGGGAAGACGGTTGTGAGGCCATGGGGACAATATTGGGTTGAATTGGTGAATTGGTATTTGCAGGGGGTATGTAGATGGATAATGTTGAGAAATAGAAGCTGCGAGAGCAACATGGGGGTTGTAGGAATGGAATGGCAGGGCGGGGCGGGGCGAAATGGACTGATTTCTATTATATATTATTAACATTTGGCCATTACTGCACCTAATCTCAAAACCTCATGCCACATTAAACTCTCCAGACGTCCCTCCATCTCGAATTATCCGTGGTGGAACAAGCCGTCCTCTTCATCTCCCCCGCCACAAATCAACAATAAGCCATCACCACCACAGTTGTAGCCGTAGTCCCACTCCACACAGTCGTCAAGACCCAAACTAGAAAATCCAGCAGAAACTCGCTCGCGGCTTATAACCCCCCTTCTTCCCCATCTCCTTCTCTCTCTCCCTTTCCAACTTCTTGTTTTCCTTCTCCATCTTCCTATTTTTCTTCTCTATCTTCTTCTTCTCTTTCTGGCTCTCTTTTTCCCTCCTTTTTGCCCTAATTTTCTCTACCTTCTTCTCCATGTCCATCTCCTCGTTAAGAATTCTCTCCTGCCGGATGCGGTTGATCTCAAGCACATATAGATTGCGTTTGTGTGTGAGCTCTTCACTCTCTAACTGCATTTCGAGACGGCGGAGATTGAGTTGGTTGGAGAATGAATTGACGGTTCGGGGTTCAGATGCCATGATGGCAATCAATGGTTGTGTTTATTTAGCGAGTTGCTGATCTGAAATTCTCGAGCGGTATGTAGGTAGAAATAGAAATAGGGGGATGCGTGAAAGTAATGGGGAAGGGAGGACATGGGCTTATTTGTAGTACGACTCGTTATTAATATTTGACTGCAACTGCAGTTAGTCTCAATACCTCACGCCATGAAGAAATGGGCCGCTGGATATTAGTATTACACGGCAGCACGACGGAGACTGCCTAACAGTCAGTCCATATCCTACCCCCCATCAATCCAAACAACCACATCCTCACCGCCGCCGTCACAGCCCCCTCCATCGGCGTCACACGACCAACCAAAAGAGATCTTCTCCACCGCGGCCCTCATTCCCGTCAACGCTACTGCCATAAGGAATATAAATAATGTAGCACACACAGCGCCTTGGGCAAACCGAATCAAAAACTCCAGAAACCCGACGTTTCCCCCCTCAGGAAGTTTCTCTGCCCTAAGCTGGTTGAGCTTGAGACCGGCTATATCGTATTTGTGTTTGAGTTCGAGGTGCTTGAGGGCCATTTGATTCTGGCGGAGTGTGAGTTGGGCGGAGAGTGTGGCGGCGGTGGGAGAGCTGTTTTGTGCCGGCTGTGGGTTTTCTAGTGGGCATGGTTCACATTTAGAGGGCTGAGGGCTAAGAAGTCATGGTGGTGAGGGTCGCGCTTTTAATTTATAGGATCGGTGATACGCTGTTAGTCCATGTCCTGGAGTGATACGTAGATAAAAAGAGGAGAAACAGAGGGATGGGAATATGGGAAAATAATACGAAGAGAATAGATGCGCTAATATTCAAGCTGCGTTTTGTTAATATTAGATCTTCACGCCATGAAGAAGCAGACCACTAAATATATATATTACATTATAGAGCAACGGAGAACCGCCTAAATCATATGTCTCCTGTCCTCCTTAAACAATCCAACAACCTATCCTTGCCACCGATGTCTCTGTCATCAACCAACCCAAGTAGTTATCTTCTCCATCGCATTCCGTATTTTTATGAACTCCACTCCAATAAAGCATAGAAACGCTACAACGAATGCATCACATAGCATCTGTCGCGCTGCCTCCCAATTGCAGCCCTTCTCGCTCTTAAGTCTGTTCTCAGCCTTAGTCCGGTCGGTTTCGAGCACGGCTATGTCGCGTAAGTGTTGTAGCTCGGCGCACTCGAGGGCCATTTGATGCTTGCGAAATGCGAGTTGGCCGGAGGGTGAGTCATCGTTAGGGGGTGAGGCATTTTGATTAGGTTGTGAGTTTGATGTCTGGGATGGTGAATGTTTAAAGGGTTCAGAAATCATTATGGTGAGAGTTGTGCGTTTGTAGCTAACAAATGAGTTGGTTGGTTGAAGCGTTAATCTGTTGGTATTCTAGAGTGGCATCTGGATAATGAAAAGAAAACTGGAGGCTTGGGAAGGTAACTTGACATAAGAAAGGAATTAGGGACGATGAGACGTGAGGAAATGGGCTGATATTCTTGCACGACACTCATATTAAAGGTTGGTCACCACTATATTTAAATCTCAAAAGCTCGTAGTCAGGTTACTCATTCCCTATCAGCGACTTAGACTGTACATCCTCTCTAATAAACTAGGTAATCTCTTTGGTAAACCAGATCAACACTATGACCAAAAACACTATAAAGGAGAAGAGCCACAATGAGAGCGGCAATATCAGTATCCCGTCACCTACAACCATCGCATTTTCCATCCCCGCAATTTCTTCAGCAGTTGGGGCCGCGTCCTCGGCGTCTGGTCCCCGAGCTCGGACTTAAGGTCGGTTGAAAACTTCTGGTACTTGAGCTCGAGATCGTCCATTCGCCGCTCAGCTTGGAGGGCCATCTTGCGCTGCTTGATCTCGAAATCGGCTTTCTGTTTCTCTCGCTTGGCCTCAATATCTGCCTTGCGGCGCTCGTATTTAATCTCCGCCTTATCGAGATTATACTTGGCTTTGTAGAGCTTGCATTGGAGTAGGGCCTCCTCGCTCTTGGACTTCAGCTCGTCTTTCTCAAGCTTCAACTCGCGCTTGCGTAGGTCGATCTGGGCGTTATTGAGGGAGGGTGGGGTTATGGGGGAGCTGGAGGACTCGGATGAGGTTTTAGAGGTGCTGGAGGCACCAGGAGTGGCGGCGTAAGGGGCCATGGTGGTAATGATTGTGTGTTTGTAGTTTGGTAGTTTAATGAGGTTATGGGTTGCTCTGTTGTTATATTCTGCGGTATCTAGATGGGAAGATGAGACATGGGGCGAGGGCAGATATGAGAAAATAATGAAATCGTAAATGGGCTAATTTTTAGCATAGCGCTTTATTAAGTTTGGTCACTGTCGCGCTTAGTCTTAAGACCCTACGCTATGAGACACTATGTTGTTCCGAAGATTCCATAGTTTTGCCATTTCTTAAAAGCTCAGTTACAGCCAAGAATCCAACATCCGATCATTCCTATTGGAATAGTCATCGCCATTCCGAAAGCCGCCAAAAGGAGAACAAGTGCGGCAAAAGCTACAATCACTAGTATTACCATACCTATGACTTTCCCTATATCACTCCACTTCGTACCCTCGGAGAGATCGTGCTGCGGTACCCTATGCGAGTGCGTATGGTCGGCAGCTCTGTGCTTGGCCTCAAGCTGGACCTTCTTACGTCCAATCTCAATATATATCTTCTCCTTCTAGAGCCTGAGATCAAACTCCTGTTTGTATTATTTAATCTCAAGTTCGGCTTTCTCAGCCTTGAACTTGATCTCTGCCTTTTCGAGCTCCATCTCGCGGTAGCGAAGGGTTATTTCGTGATCTCGCTTCGAGCATTCGCAAAAAGACATGGAGGGCGTGCAAGGAATAGTTTCGGAGCTGGTAGGACTATCGTAGTTGGTGTATATGACGGAGCTGGCAGGACTGGTGGGAATGTCGCGTGAGGCGTTGCTATGAGATGAGGGTTGCTCCTGGGATGCTGAGTTTGGTGATAGATGAAATGGGTTCGGTAAAGGTCGAGGACTCATAGCAGTAGATAGTATGTTTGTAGCGTAATGTGTTAGAAGGTTGATATGTCAATCTGTGAGTATTCTAGAGCGGTATGTTTATAAGAGCGAGAGGAAGTATGGGGGATATATGAGAGAAGAGGAAGTAAGCTAGTCTTTAGCTCATTTATTAAAGTTTGGCTACTACGGCACTTAGTCTCAAAACACCCACACCATTATAAAGCCATACATATCGCAAATCAAATCTAATTCTTCTTCCATTTTCCCTTCCATTTTCCCTTCCAGGCAACTCACTTGGACTGCTCACTAGCTCTAATAGTCCAATACGGCATCTACTCAGGCGCAGACGCAGCCGACAGCGCCTTGCTCACCATAAAGAGCACAGCGAGCATAAATCACCCAATGCCTCCTAGCAATTGACCCGCACCATACGATATCCCCTCGTTTTGTACCTTGAGCCCACTCTCACTTCTGTGATAGACGCCCTCGAGTCGGTTCTTCTAGAGCCTGTGCTCGAGCTCGGCCTTATTAAAACTAGACTGGAGTTGAAATATGTAAAGTTTGTGCTCAAGCTCTGCCTCCTCGCGGCGGAGCATGATTTTGGATTTGTCGTTTTTATTTTCGGGGTTAGAGAGGCGAGTCTTGTGATTGGGTCCAGAGACTCTGGAGCCGTTGGAGGCGGTAGAACTACTAGGACTTCTAGGCCGTGGATCGGCGGCATAACGGGTAGGAGATTGGTTTGATAGGTGGTGCGAGGTTGTTGAGGATTAACTAGCCATGGTAGTGGATATTTCTTCTGTGACTCAGAGAGTTAATGGATTGATTAGTTAAAATCGTATGTGAATAGAAAGAGGACGATAAGGCGAGTGTAAGGATATGAGAAATGCGGAAAGGGGCTAATTTTTAGCCTACTTACTAAAGTTTGACAGCTCATTGTCAAGCCATGCAAGTTACGCACATCTGTCATCGAACATCCTGTTTATCACGCCCCTCGAAAACAGCTCTCTGGTTCGACAGTTAATTTAAAGCCTTCATATAGAAACACCTTAATATTTCCACCAGTAGATGATTGCGAACACCACAATGAGTAGAACAACAGCGGCGCCCGCATTTTCCTCGCCCTCTTTTTTTTTCCTCGCCGCCTGATTCTCCTTCTTTCGTATCTGGAGGCTAAGTTCGTCATTCTGTAGCCCGATATATTCCCGACGAAGGCGGATCTCATCGTATGTGAGACCGCATGAAGGCGATGTCCCCTGTGTCTGGAGGGCTTGAGCTGAGTGGACTGGTAATAACTGCAGCACAGACTCGTCTGTGCTTCCAGGATTACCCATGGTGAATAGGTAGAAGATTTAGCAAGTTACTATTCCGTATGGAGTTCTTGAAGGCTGTAGTTTCTTATATGTTGTCGATAGAGAGAAGTTCGGGGTAGAATAAGGAAGTGAGAGAAAGCAACATAAATAAAACGGAGAAGTGGCGCTAAATTCTTAGTTGCATTTAGTTTTACAGTGCCAAGCATTAATGATATTTCCTTATTTAAGAGGAAATCGTCTCATCTTTGCGCTTTTAGTAAAGTCTGACCACTGCTAAACTTAGTGTCGAAACCTCACTCCATAAAGAAATTCTAAACGTTGCTCATTCCTTCCAAACTTACTTACGCCCGTCGGGCCCAATAGTCTAACATTCTATCCACCGGAATAGTTATGACGAGCAATAAGGCCATGAAAAGGGTTAAAGATGCGCTAAGAGCCACAACAAGCAGCATCGCCCCGCCTAGGAGCTTTAATATATCCAGCCACTTCCAGCGCTTGTCGACGAATTTCGATATATCTAGCCACTCCCAGCCCTTGTCTATGAGCTTCGCCATACCTAGCGACTCCCAACTCTCGGGCGGATTAAACTGGGGCATCCGACACGTGAGGTCCGGTTCGGCTATCTTCCCCTTGATCTCCTTAATCTCAAGCTCAGCCTTCAGAAGCTTGAGCTCCAGCTCGGCCTTCTGGAGCTTGCGCTCAAGCTCGGCTGTCTGTTTCTTGAGCTCCAGCTCGGCTTTCTGTTGTTTTAGCTCAAATTGGGCTTTCTCGAAATTGAACTCGTTCTCGGCCGACTGTAGCACCCACTCGTTTCGTTCCATGCTTTCGAGGAGAAAGGTATGGAACTCATGAGGTAGGTATTCGGAGCTAGTGAAGCAGGGGGTGGAGCTGCTAGAGCTAGCGAGGCTGGCGAGATTGTCGTGGGATGGGGCGATAGTATATGTTGTAGGCAGTTCTTGGGAGGCTAGGTTTTGTGATGGGAGGAATGAGGTCGTTGAAGATTGAGAACTCGTAGTAGTAGATAGACTCATAGTAATTAATATTTTAGGGCTTTCGAAGGCTGTAGTTTCGTATATCTTGTCAAGGGAGAGAAGTGGTGGGTAGGATAAGGAAGTGAAGGGGCAACAGAAACGAAATTAGGAAGTCGCGCTAAATTCTCATTCGTTTATCAACACATTTTGACAGTGCGCAAGTACAAATTTCGGGCTATATACCGCGAATCCACACCTGCTGTAACGATGCACGGTTGCGCTCGCGCTACACCTCACTNNTATACTGTAACAGTCGGTCGGCAGCCACCCCGTTACACCTACGTACGCGTGCGTATGGCCATTTATTTGTCTACTAACAGTTACCTTCATTCAGTCTTATAATGTTAAGCTATAATAGTATTTCCTTTTCTACACTCCGCTTTATCAAACTCCCATGGAAATCAAACCCCATCACATGAATTAAATTTACCCCATCTATATAATCAAGATCTCAACCAACCCAAGAAAGTCTGTTAACAGGATTTACCTCTTCTACTGTTACATAACTAACGTCACTAAGAGTGCAACCGAAGCAAAGGCAGCTAATATTGTGGTGTCGGTATTCCCCGACAGGGCCGCACGGCTGTATCTCGCATCTTTTCCCGGTCTTGCATTGAGACCACTCCTTTCCCCAGCCACTTTCACGTTCTCTCGCAAGGGCGCACCAGGGAGCTTCTTGTCCCCATTTCCTTTCTCGTTCTCATTCAATGGTGCATAGGAGTGCGCCCCATCCTCCTTTGTCCTCGTTGCCCATTTTAATCTCATATCGTCCTTTGCCTTCTCCCATTTTCGTTTCATATCTGCTTTCTTCGTCGCCCATTTCCGTTTGATATTCCCCCTTTTTGTCTCCCATTTCCATTCCCCGTCTTCCTTGCAAATCTCGTGTTTCTCTGTCAAGAGATCCAGCTCTTCTGTTTCCTTTGTGTGATGTTCACACTGAAAGTTGAGCTTTTCGTCGTTATATGAAGACTCTCCTGTGTTGATGCCGGACTTGTCAATTTCAAGTGCAGTATTTTTGCACTGAAGGGCGCCCTCATTGTATTGGAGGGGTGACGAAAGTGTCTCTGTTGTGGCGGCTGTGGAGTATGGCGGGGGTGGGGACTGTGGTCCAGACTCAGGCTTGCTTTGAGACATGGTAATATCGATGGGTATGGCGTTTAAGCGTTGTTTATAGATCTTTGAGCGCGGGTGTTTTGAGATTGTGTATGGAGACAAAGGTAGGGGAAAGGAAGAAAGAGAACGCGAGAGAACAGCAAGAAGTGGAATGAGAAGGTGACGAAATGAAACTACAACAGGGCTAATCTTTAGTATATCGTCAAAACTTGTCCGTTGTAATTAGTCTCATAATGTCAGACCATATATCATATGATTTATCGTACATTCCGTTTGCCAAACTCCCCCAAGTAAAAGACCACCAGATGAGTTTCTCGTACTATGGTTTGTCAAACACCAATTAAAATACATTGATGCTTCAATTCTTGTGTGCTTTAGAAATCCCTGGTCTGATCACGTCGAAATAAAAACCAACAGCTCCCAGCATGATCATTGTAAGAACGCCCAGGCACACTAATCCCAGAGCACAGTATGACGCACGGTCATCCCAAGGCTGGTCTCGAAGCTTGCGCTCGGCTTTCTCAAGGTCGAGTTCCCTGTTTCGAAGGTCGATCAGCTTATGTCGGTGATATATCTCGGCTTGGGTGAGGGCGGGTTCGTATGACACTGGGGGGTCGATGTTCCCTGAGCTTTTGGAGGAAGCCATGGTGAAAAAGCGCATGACTAGAGGGCTCTAGATTATTCTGCAGAGACGACGATGGGAGAGAAAGAATATCGAAAAGGTGTAGGTAGTAAGCTTGGTGTATTGTGCTTCCACTATCTGCGGCTTTATTTAGTCCCAGTCTAAATAAGTCAGGCCATGTAAACAGCACGCGATTTTTTTCATATGCTTCAGGAATAAAAAATACAAAACCAGTGCATCATTTATGTTCGACTTCAGAAGCCCCCTTTTTATTGACATCGTTGTAAACACATACACCGATGACCCCAATTACAAAGGCAACGCACAGCGTCATCGTGCCTAATAAAACGGCTAGACCAATGTCCCACCAAGGCTGCTCTCGAAATGCGCGCTCAGCTTGCGCTCTCCCTACTCAACCAAGCGCAACTTGCGCGCATACAGAAGTATGAATGGATGGAGGCGTACATACAGGCGTGTCTTGATGTATGCAATCATCGGAACATTGAGTTAGCGTACCGTGGCGCTGGCTTGTTTCCATTTAATCCCTAGCGAGCGTTGCGTACGCTGCTTAATGATGAGCTACCAGTTGAGGTTGACCGACCAAAAACACCACATTAGTATGATATTTTTGATCAAGTCTTTGTTAATAGTTCACCTCCAGATAGGATGGCCTTGTGCACTGCAAATGAACTCCTTACAGCAACAATTAATGATGGGCATTATCTTCCCTGGTATGGTAGTTACTACTTCAGATGGTCATAGTAAGGCAAAGCTGGCCCAGCCTAGCAACCGCAAGTAGGCGACTGTGATCTAGGGGGTTAATGGATCTGGCTGGGCTATCCTGCCGTTTATCATCTTGGTTGCACAGTGGCACCTAGCCAACTGGTATACTAAGTGTAATCTACTAGCAAACTAGCGCATTGCAACTACAGATAATGGCTGGACTACAAATGAGGTGGGCCTAGATTAGATCAAGCACTTTGACTACTATATAGCGCCTTAAACTAAGGGCGTATACCAGCTGTTAATCATTAATGGCCATGAGAGCCACCATTCAACCCAGTTTGAGCTCTACTGCCAAGACTACAAGATTATCACCCTCTGCATGCCACTGCATTCCTCCCACCTCCTCTAGCCACTAGATGTTAGCTGCTTTGGGCCATTAAAGCAGGCATATGGTTACTAGGTTGAGAACTTGATGCAGGCCTTAATTAACCATATAAGCAAGCTTAAGTTCTTGCGTGCATTCTAGGAGGCCTTCTTTATATCTATAACTCAAAAAACTATAGAGGGCGGATTTGCAGGAGCTGGCCTAATACCATATGATCTAGGTAGGGTCCTTAGCTAGTTAGATATCTAGCTATAGACTCCTACCCCTACTAGCCCCTCCCTAGATCTAGCCACCTCCTAGGTCTTAAAAACACCACAAAACCTAATAGAGGCTACCTTATAGATAGAGCTTATTAAGAACTACATTATTAACCACCTAAATAGCTTACCTACTTTAATGCTTTAGGCTGTTAATTAGTTTGCTAAGGGGATGAAGGTCATTATGCATAAGATGGCCCTCCTTTATAAGGAGGTTAACTCCTTACATATAGTAAACAGGGTACTAAGTAAATGCTAGAGGGCCTCTAAGGCACATGTATGCTTTAGAGAGTCCCTTAGTATATAAGCTACTAAGGATCTACTAGACTAAAAGTCTATAGATGAGTAGGTAGCCTAGGAAATGTAGCAAGGTAGTAGTTCTATAGTATAGGGGTATATAAAGGTTTAGTGCTATAGCTTGTGTAGGAAGCCTAGCCATAATGCTAGGACCTATAAGGAAGCTATAGAATTATCTAATTCTATAGCTTCTAATACAATTAAGGTTAAATAGTAGTATTATGGTAGTAAAAGTGTAGATATCTATTATATAGTAGTGGAAAGTGTAGTGCTTACTTATGTGTAGTACTTGCTTATGTATAGCACTTACTTATGTATAGCACTTGCTTATGTATAGTGCTTGCTTATATATAGTGCTTACTTCTATGCTATGTTAAAATGTTCTTTATAAATTCTGTTCTTACTTAGTTATAGCTATGAAACAGCCCTTGTAAGGACACATTCTACTAATAGGATGTTAGTTTAGCTAATATGCTACCTAGTTATCATTAACGTATAGGCTATAGATGTCTTATAAGGCTGCTTAACTTTAGTTAGTTTTAGTAAGTATTATATTTATAATACATTTGCATGTAGGCATGAATTAACAAGTTAATTAAAAGATGCCTATCTATTATAATGTTGCTAGAATGATTTTATCCTTATCTTCTAGTAGTTGTACTTGCTATAAAGCTTGCTTATTATACCTTATAGAAAACCATTCCTCTCTATATGACTTTTTAGCTAATTAGAGGAGGTTTCCCTTTATACTATATAATTTCTACTGCTCTTTAAACCTAGCTAGGCATTTAGTAGGTTTATTATCTATGTCTCTTATAGCCTATGCTATAAGCATGTTTAGGTGTTAAACATTAGGTCTTTAAAAGAACTTAGCCTTCTTTTGCTAGAAGGTCATTAGGAGCATTACTATCATGTTAATAATCTATACTTTATAGCATCTTAATGTTATTAGTAGGTGCATTAATGCTACTATACATTAAAAATCCATATTCCTTAGCAATCTTTAACTTATAGGACTTATTGTATATTCCTATGTTTACATGATCTAAGAAATGTCTATGTACTTCTAGGTCTTAGAATAATTAGAGGAAGAGGAATAATTAGAGGGAACTCTTCTAGGATGAGATTAGACTTACCTTTAATCTTGTTTACAACACTAGTACAAATGGCATGTATCTTTAGAGAATCTCTATAGCTAATTTCATAGCTAAGAGGCACTATCTAATTCTAGAGTATAGCATAAGTAAGTGCTTTGCTTTTGTCTATACTCTTTATAGATGTCATTTATAGTATAGGAAGTTTATAAGCCTCTACTTTCTATTAAAGTTTCTATGAATCTCTACCCTCTAGTAGATGAGCCTTTATAAGGTCATCTAATGTCTTATACCCTTTTAGAGTATTAAATGACATAGATTTCTTTATATGCTTTCCTAAGACCTCTGCTAGGAAAATCTTAAGTAATAGCATAAGCCCTAGATATATTATAACATGCTTACTAAATGAGGTCTTTAGGAAATCACTAGACTTAAGGTAGATTAAGATTAAGAAAATTTAGCTAAGTTGTTCATTAGCAAGACAATTTAAGAGACTATGATCTAACTTATCTACATCTAACGCTATGTTTAGTAGTAGCTAGGCTATATAACTATTATCTAGCTTTGTTAGGTTTTGTATAAAGGGCAAGTTAGACTCTTACCTTTATCTTAGATCTACTAAAAGAGGTGTATCTAATGAGCCTAGACTAAGTAGGCATTATAGCTATAGATTAGACTTTTTAGATGTAGTAAGTAGGAGGTAATACTAAAGCCACTTACTACTATAAGGATACTTTTATACTTGTCTATGGCAATAGATAGCCTATGGCTACTAAACATAGCAATTAGGTTGTAGCCCTTCTTAGTATTCTTAGCATAATATAGTAGGTCCTAACTTAGCCCTCTATAGGCTCATTAAAGAGATTAAGAAACTCTTGCTTACTAGGCTCTTATAAGATTACTATAAATAGGTAACTAGACTAAAAGCTAACAAAGGGTATCTATAAGTTAACATACTATTCATTATTAATTTCTAGTAGCTTCTATAGGTGAAGATAGATCTTAAGCATACCTAAATCATAGGTAATAGTAGCTTATAAGAGTAATACTAAGAGATTTTGTTATGGTGTATAATGCTATAGCTTTATAAGAGGAACATAGATATAATCAACCCTATAGAGATATATAAATAAATGTAAGGAGTAGGCTTGTCTAAAGGAAGATAGTACTATACTATATAAGTAGAAGCCATTATAAGTGCTTAATGCATCTAGAGGAAAAAGTTATAGTAACTCCTTTAGAAAGGAAGAAACACAAGTAGAAGGAGAGATAAAGGAGCAACCCTCCCTATACTGTTATTAGTTAACAATATGTAGATAAGGGGTAGGATACATACTATAACTATAAACATATCCTACGTTATGTCTAAATGGAGTAATATGTTAGATGCCATTACTATAATAGCATAGAGAAGGCCTAATAAGGAGACTATAAAACCTATAAAATAATGATTACTATAGATGGTTTTAAGAGACATCCTAAGCAAGTCTATAGCAAAGGTAAGATAGTAGGATTATGTTAACTACTATAAGGGCCCCTACTTATAGAAGCTCTAAAGCTAGTACAAAATAAGTTTGCTATAATGTAGGCTAGCTACACAATGACACCTACTTAAGTCCATAGCCTAAGGATTTAATGGTAATTAAGGAGCTATAGGTACATAAGGTGCTTTAAGATACTAAGAGAGATGTATGTAACAAAAGAGGGAGATATAAGGGAGAAGGTAAACAAGAGTAGTAGTAGCAAAGGTGCTACCTATAGTAATTACATATATTTAAACTATATCTATGCTTGTAAAATATAATAAAATAAATAAGGAGGATGTTAGGCTAGGGTAGGAGCAAGTAATGTATAGGATCTATAGGAAATGAAAGAGCTAATAGGTGTAAGAAAGTAATGTAGAGCCTAAGTTTTTAATCTTGCTAGCTAGGTTTTAAGGTAGAAGTGTACTTTTAAGCTAAAAAGGTCTTATAGATAATGCTAGCATAAGGTTTAGAGCTATAAGTTAGAAATAGGTATTAGAGAAGGTAAACATGTTACAACTAACCCTAGATCTACTTTAGATGTAGATAATGGCTACATTAGAACTAACTTATTAGCTATGTTAGAACTATCTTAATTATAGACATGTAGTATACTAGCAAGGGCTGTGATTATTAGCATGTACATGCTATGGCCTATATACTAAGGCTGCTACCTATTAAAAAACTAGCTATAATAGAACTAACTTGTTAACTACATTAGAACTATATTAGCTATAGAAGTACATTATACTAGTAGGCTATGTATCCTTATAGTATATAGATACATGCCTAGCTTAGCTAGCATAAGATTAAAAGTAAAGGAGGAAGTTCATAGAACCTTAAAGATAGAATTAATTACAAGGGTAAGTTACTAGATGACTATTTAGGGATTAGCAAGGGGATAAGATGTTCTAGTACATAGAGTGTAGTATAGCTATTTAGTTTTGTCATTATTAACATGTAATTAAATACAAGTGTTAACCATTGCCCTAGCACATAGCTAGGCTTAACCTAAATGTACTAGGGAGATATTTAGGCTAGCCTATAGTTTATAGCACTCCTCCTACTCTAGAACACCTTGTGTACTCATATAGTTAGGTTAGTACACAAGTTGTTACAAAACACATGTGCTTATCTAGGGACAGCTCTACCCCATTTAGGCTATAACAGATGCTATGTTATTACCCTAGCTATTATAACACCTCTTTTATAAACCTGTTACTAGGCTAGAAAACACCTTCTTATTCTCATGTTAAGTTGGTATTTAATAACGTAACATAATTAACATAATTAACATAAATTAGCAGACTAAGCCTTACCCTAGAAATTAGGGCCATAATGCCACTATGTCTCTACTAACATGTAGATAAACAAATCCCTCTTTCTTTTAAAAGGTTAGGGGATAATGTTAACCTACTATATAGTCTTAGGCTAAGGGCTCATAGACTAGGGGAGAGGTTGTGGGATAACTAGGCTTTTATATGTTAGCTCATGTGTATCTATAGATCATTATGAATGTTAAATGGTTTAGAACAGATGTATAGTACTAGTCTACTTATATTAACTAAATGATAATTTATCATGAGAAATCACGTTATATAAACCCCCCCTTACTATAGAATAATATGAATAATGCTACTAATTTAAAGGCCCTTAGCTTCTATTTTAAGTAATTAATTATCTAAATGCTAGCTAAGCCCCTATTAATGTAGGCAAATCCTTAGAAAGTAGTCTAAACGTATAATGCTTATAAAGATTATACATAACTTAAACCTTAACTAAAGTACCATATGATATACTATAGTAGTTAACCCATTATACTATATATAGGTAAATAAGGAAGTTATAGTTATCTACTAGGGGTCTATAAAGGGTTAATAAGGAAAAGAGGAAGTGGGGTTAGAGGGGTGTAAAAAGGAAGGGGGAATATAAATGGTTGTCTAAGTATACTTTTTTAACTATAAATTTAGCACCTTTATATACAAAGTGTAAGGGTTTAGGTAGATAGCATGCTAGGCTATAGAGTTATAGTAGATAATATAGTATTTAATAGACTAATCTCTAAGCCCTTTCTATTAAGGGGCTTAGCTACCTTATATACGTGTTAGACTTAGGCCCCTACTAACTTAGGGGTAGGTTAGAGCTACACGTTATTACAGCCTTAGGCTATAAGGCTGTTCTAGCTCTATGACCTAGGGCACATGTGTAACTCCTAACCTAGTTCTATTCCTTACTTATAACAACACCCCCCCCCCTATAGAGTCTAGGACCCTTTAGACCTTAGACTATATATAGGGCTGTTTCTATAGTAGCATTAGTTATAGTTTGCCTATAGTCCTTGTTTAGGCATGACTATAGCTGTTATAGTATAATAGGAGGATAGTATAAGTATTAGGGAGTAAGGGGTCTAATGGTAGTATAGCTATACATTAGATAAGAGTATAGCAAAGCTACTAGATAGGCTTAGCGTTAGTAGGGTATGCATTACATGCCCTACTAATGGAATTTTATAGTTAGACTAGTTGCTAGCTAGCCCTAATTCTCTACTATTCTAGGTATGATCTAATAGGGGAGGTTTAATCATAGTATGCTATAATATGCTAGCATTTTAGTACTAAAGCTACACTATATAAACCATAGCCCTCCCTTAAGCTAGGGGGTAGAGTTTAGTTTATAGAATATAATATCTATGCATTCTAGCACTCTACCTATACCCATTATAATAGCACTAGGTTAATCTTAGTTAAGGCCTTAGGATAGTGCTGTACTAGGATGTAAGTAAAGAGTGCTAATCCCCCTACTATAGCTACTATTCTATAATGTAGAGGCTTTCTAATAGGCAATGTAACTAGGCACTAGAATCATGGTCTTCTAAGGGTAGTTAGTACTAGTTTGTATAGGCTACTAGCTAGACCCTAGATGCATAGCTACTCCTTAGCAAAGAAGTAGGTATAGTAATAGTTAATTGCTATACTAATCATGGTCCCTACCTTAGCCCTAAACCCCTAGCATGGCTCGTGTAGCTTAAGGGCCCTCTTTAGTTTGTCCTAAGCTCCTAGCATAGCTCGTGCAGCTTAAGGCCCTCTTTAGTTTGCCCTAAGCTCCTAGCGTGGCTCGTGCCATTTAAGGCCCTCTTTGGTTTAATGGCCTAGAGTTCAGACTCCACGCACGCATGTAGATTGTAGCTAGTCCTCCTCTACCTAGGGGTGCTCGTTGTCTAGGACTGTATTGCAACTAGGCACTAGAATCACAGTCTTCTTAGGGCGTGGTTGTAGTTTTAGGGAGGGCTATACGTGCATGAACATGCTAGAGGTCCTCCTAGTCCGCCCCTATACTAGGGGTGGTGTATCTAACTAGTGTTTAGTCTAGAGGGGGGTAAGGATCACATGACTTCAGCATCGTGACCTTAGGACACAGGGGTGGTTTTGATTCTATTAAGTAATATGCGTGTGTATTCCTATCTATCTATTACTGCCTAAAATTGCAGTGAAGTGGTGCTAAGATCATGTGACCTCATGTGACATATTACAACACACCCCCCTATGTATCCTAGTACTACATGCTAAGTAGGACGGTTCCTAGGCTACCTGGCAAATCCGTACAGCCTGAGTTTGGAGTTCTGTGCTAAAGAGCTTCTTCTTTCCTCCATATCCAACAACCACCTTTTCCAAGCCCTACACCCGTCACTACTACTAAGCACAACTTTCTACACTACCACAGCTCTGTATGCTATTCACCATGCCAGTGATCAGTGAAGTGAAGGAGGGAAACCTCACCTTAGTGAAGATGGTCCCCACCCTCTATGATCTGCTGTCTAAGCATGATTAGTCCAAGGCCCCTTAGCAGGATGCTCCATTGTTAGATGTGGAACTCTGACGCCTATACGCTATTCCTGGTGACGTGGTAGTCACCCATCCACAGGAGTTAGCTGCTTAGTATATCTAGGCATCTAGGATGACTAGAGAGTACTGTGACCACTGCTAGCCTAGGCGCACATCCGTACGTGCTAATGCCTGGTTTTCTAGCTGTATCACAGCTAGGAGAATGCAGGGTGGGGCATGTGGCTCGTGTGTTCTAAGACACAAAGCTGCTGAATGTTCTCTTAGTAAGTTGTGTCACTTGTAGCGCTTTTCTGTGCCCCGTACGATACTAACACATAGTAGGCAAAGCTCGAACTTAGAGACCCCCGTCTCCACTACCTCCTAAGAGTCCTAAGGCTAGGTTGAGACCTAGTACGTGTGCCTTCGCCTAACAGAAGGCCATGGACGAAGAGGCTGCTGCTTAGCTTCACAGATAATCTCCGTACGCCTTACTTCTAGTGTCCTTGGTGCTCTAGTGTTCTAGTGTTCTGGTATTACTAGGGAAACTTTAGGCTTCGCGCTCTTTTGCTTATGAGTTAGGGTTAAATGGCAATGGATTTCTCTGTGTTTCTTATGCCATTAAATGTGACAGGTCCGTACGTAGTTGTGAGTGTGGGAAAATGGGTGATTCTCCTGTTTTTATATAGTAAAAGTCAGGGATTTCTCCTGCTCTTGTCTGCCTTCCCCCCTTTGTTGAAATGGGTTTAGAATTTCGAAAAATGAATGTGAAATCTCCATGCATAGTATTGCATCTATGTTGTACAGAGTTGTGCAGTCTTCTAAATGAGCGTATATTTATTATTTCCCAAGGTATTCCATTAGGAAAGTTGAAATAAGAACGCATAGTAAAACTAGGTGTAACTGTAGGTGGCTTTGGTGCTTTTGAGAGTTCTACCTCCGTACGGAACTCATCAATTAGCTATTCTTGTCTTGCCTCACTTTTCAGTTAGTGAAGTAGAAGACTAGACTCTTTGGTCTAGGGGGCTGCTTTCCATAGTACAAAGGTAGCCAGTGCTTCGTACAGGGTTGTGTTGTATATAAGCACTCCTATAAGAGATGCTTTATATCTACAAGGTTTAAATGTTTAATGAACTCCTTATGCTTCTGCTAGGGTAGGGCCTTAGTAAAGCCGTCTGCTAGCATCTCGTACGTAGCTATCTACTTAATGTTGAGGTTATGGTGCTTAACCTCCTGTCTTAACTAGTGTGAATGGATGTCTATATGCTTAAGTTTTGTAACTAGCTTTGGAGACTCCTTAAGTAAGAGCCGTACAGTCTGCATATTATCACAATTAAGTAAGTATGGCTCGTTTAGATTGAGTTTGATAGTTGAGAAGAATCGCTACTACTAATAGAGCTGTTTTGCACTATGTGATAGGGCTAGAAGCTCAGCTTCTATTATAGAGGTTAAGACTGTCTTCTGCTTCGTATAGCGCTAGTCTATTGCTCCTCTGAATAGAGTGAACAAATACCCCTCTATGCTCTTCCTAGTAGACTCACAATCTGCATATGAAGCGTTACTAGAGCATTAGAAGTGTGGCTCGTTAATATTAGGCCTAAACTGAAGAGCTAGGTGTTTAGTCTCCTTGAGGTAAAGGAGTAGCTGGTTAATAGCAGCCATGTGGTCTGGCCCTAGATTGACTAGGAATTCTAATAGTTTCTGCATCATACGGGATATATCTAGCCGCGTTACGACTGTAGCATAGTTGGCTGAGCCTACCTTTTGCTAGTATAGGTAGATCTGTTGCTTATCTGCCTGTCCATCATAGGGAGTAAGGGCATCACTTATCATTGGTGTTTTGACTGGTTTTAACAGTGGTGCAACTGCGTACGATGTTGTGACTTTGTCGATGTATGAGTCTTGACAGAGCCAGAGTGTCCTTTGAGTCTAGTCTCTTATGATTCTTATTCCTAAGAACCACTAAAGCTCTCCTATTTCACAGAATTCATATGCTTCCATTAGCTTTGTATGGAACTCTGTTGCCTCTGCTTTGTGGCTAGGGTGGCTTAGGATGCAGATATCGTCAACATAGAAAAACACAATGACCTTTAAGGATACAAAAAGGCATTGAGCCTCTAGGACCTATACGAGGCCTAGACTAGTAAGGGTCTCTAAAAAGTCATGGAACCATAGGAGTAGTGACCTCCTAAGCCCATAGAGGGCCCTATTGAGTTTCTAGCATTTTCCTTGCTCCTTATACCCGTCTGCACATCGTACGTAGACCTCCTCATCGATTTGGCTGTTTGTAAAGGTGTTTATAGCATCTAATTGCTTAGTATCTAAATCGAAGTAGGCTGTGATAGCCATGAGGGCTTAGAAGGTTTTTAAGGCAAGGGTAGCTGCGTACGTCTCATCATGAATAGAGTAACGTTGTAGGTCTCCTCTTACAACAAGCCTAGCCTTATATTTAACAAGGTAGCCGTTATCATTAAATTTATATGTAAATACCTACATAAGTGGGATCACAAAGCTTCGTACGGAGCTGTCTTATATGGAAGTAAATGTTTCTTGCTTCTGTAGGTCTGTAATTTCTTTTATAGCAGCAGCTTGAAACCCAAGCCTATAAGGGTGGTTTCTAAGCTAATTCCAGAACTTTAGAGCTTCTAGCAGATCCGTACAGTGCACTTTGCATTTCTAGAAGTTGCTTCTAATAATAAAAGCTTGATGTAGGCTTATTTTCAATTCTAGATGAGCAATGGTTGCAAGGTAGACCTCATGTCTCCGTATGCTGTCTTCTGAGCGTTCTAGTGTCATTTCTGGCATATAGAGCTAGATCTCTTCCATTTGGATTTGCTGTTCCTTAGGTTGGTTTTCCTAAAGCAGTTCCTCTTAAGGGGGAGCTTGTTCTGTTGTCTCTGATTCGTACGGAGTTGGCGTTTCCTATGGAGGTTCCTAGGTCCGTTCTTCTTCCTCATAATTCTCACCCTCCTTTCCTTAAAGATCAGGTAATTCGATGACCTAGACTGTCTTCTAGAGGTCTATCTCTAGGATAGGAACCTCGTACGTGGGGTCATAGACTTTTGACTCATCAAAAGTAACATCCCTTGTAGCTATAACCCTCTTAAGTTGTGGTATCCATATCCTATAGATATTTGTAGAGTTATAGCCAACTAGGTAACCTACTTAGGCATTCCTTTCTATTCTCTTAAGCTTGGGCTTGTTAAGAAGAAGTGCATAGGCCCTACATCCATAGGCTTGAATATAGGAGAGTAGAGGCTTAATGAGCTCTGGCTTTTTAAGATGTAATGGTAGGAACTAAAGTAGAAGTCCGTACGGAGTCTCATAATTAATCACCGCTAAGGGAGATCTGTTTACAAGGTATCCAGCTGTCCTGAATATTTCTGACCATATGCCCTGTGGTAGGTTTCCGGCTTCCTTAAGTGCTCTTGATCGGGTGATTATCGTACGGCCTAATCGTTCTATTTTACCGTTCGGCTCAGCTGTATAACGGGGTGTAATCTGGATTTCATATCCCTCATCCTTAACCCAGTTGTCCCATTCCTTTCCTAGGGTTCTCTCGCCATCGAGGAAGAAGATCTTAATTACATAGCCCCATCGCCTCCGTATGTAGCTTACAAAGTCCTTAATCGTCTGTAGGACTGTTTCTTGTGTCTTATCCTTAATAGTATAGACATGGTTCATACGGCAGAAATCACACTAGAAGTGTAGGACCTGTGTACTGCCATCGTATGCTTCTGGCATCTGGATTAGGTCGAGGTGTACCTTTTCATACGGGATCTTTGACCTTGGCGTAGATCTTCAAGAGATATTCTTTGTTACATGTGTAAGATGGCAAACCTCACAGTTTATGTCGTACGAATCTTAGTTTGTGACTAGAACCCCCTAAGTCTTCTCCTAAAGCTTTCTTATTGCATTTTGATTAAGGTGACCCATATAGTTATGCCACTCCTTTGCTGTGCCTGTTAGGTCTTTGCGTGGTCTGTACGATGTTAGGACAATGTTTTGGTCTTCCTCTATAGTCAAAAGGGCTGTAGGTAGGCTAATAGAGTTCTCATTTTTAATGTATTCTAGAACCCATTGGCCATGGATTACTAGAGTGTAGCAGAATGACTTTCCTCTATACGTAAGACCTTCTGTAGCTGTGTTCTAATGGACCCCTTTTTAGATGAAGCGTTTTAATGAAGCAACTAAGGTATGGAATGAGGACATAAGAGCTGTTTCTTAAAGGGTTATAGTTCGTACAGACTTCGTGTCTTTTCTAACCTAGACATTTATGTCTATAGATCCAAATCCTTCAATTCTCACCCTCTAGTCTCCTGCTAAGAGGTAGTTGTTCTCTTCACATTCCTTTAGGTTGTAGAACCTCGTACGATCATTACAGACATGAATTGTAGCTCCTAAATCAAGGATCGTGCTCCTTGTAAGCTCGTAGGTTGAAAGGGTAAGGCCTTGTGTAACTTAGAAGGCTATAGCAAAGGAAACAGGTAGATCTTGGTTCGTACAGAGTTGTCCTCTATTCTTGTCCCTATCTACTTCTCTTTGAATGTAGTATTAGAATCCTAGCTTTTCACTTAGTAGGCATTAACTTTTGCCTTAATGTCTTGGTTTGGTCTCCATGACTTCGTACGCTTCGATTTCATGACATATAGGTAGTCTTTCCACCTATGGATAGTTCCACAAGGGCAATCTGTTTAGGGTTCTTTCCTCCTCTTGCCACTACTCGAACCCTGTTGCCCTTGTTATGCACTATTCGTACGGCCTTGTAGTAAAGCAGATGTCTTGTTATCTCCTTCCTATATTACGAAAACTCCATGTTCCCCCTAAGACTTCTGATTATATTTTGCCTACCTCTAGTTGATCCTGTATGTTCATAGGACCTCCTTAAATTCGTACGATTTTGTGCCTTTGTTAAGCTTGTGTGTCCATGGGCCTCTGAATTCGCAGGGTCCTATTACTTTTAGGAAGCTGTATATTGCTTCGTGAGGATTAAGAATCTCTAGTGCTTATAGCATACGGCCTTAGGTGTAGAGAGTCTCCCATTTTAACAGCCAATCTTCAAGGTCTGTTCCTCGCTACATCTTATGGATTTTCGTCCACTCTATCCTCTATTCTTCAAGCCTAGCTCTAGAGGTTAGTGCAAATCGATCTTTTAGTTTAACAAGCATTTCGTACGGAGTATCGCAGTTGTAGGTGTAGGGTAGGAAATCCTGCTTGATAGTTTCCTGTATCTAAGCGCGTAGCCCCTAAATTGCTTCTTCCTGTTTTTCCCATATTTTTCAGTCATATTAGAAGTCAGATTGTAGATTTCGAAGCTCTTCCTTTTGGTCGTCCGTGAGACTTCCGTACGTAATTAGTACGCTTTGTAGTTAGTCTTTAACTAATAGCCTAGCTGTCTGGCTTCTAGTTGCTCTAGTTGACATTCGAGGAGCAGTCTGAGGAGCTACACCACTTCCAGCTTGAGTTGCACTCCGTACGAACTCTGGAATTAGCCTAACTGGTTGTATAAGGATAGGGGGGTCGTCGTTTGATGGATCGATATACCCCCATACTCCTGTCTTCATTGAAGCGGTCTTTATCGTCTCTAGCCACTCGTCCTAGTCTTTTGGGCTTGTGAGGACCACCCCCACCTTCTGTAGGGCCGCCATTATGATGGTTATCAGCTCCTAGGAGGGGTTCGGGGTCCGTACGATGTGTATTGACTTTCAAAAAGCGTCTTGGAGTTGCTCCGGGCTCATAACTATTGAGTAATATGCGTGTGTATTCCTGTCTATCTATTGCTGCCTGAAATTGCGGTGCTGAGATCATGTGACCTCATGTGACATATTACAACAGATTCCTTTATTTCGAGGCCCCCTTTGAGGCTGGAAACGTGTGTGCCTTTGACGCCTTGGCGCTACCCTAGAAATGGCTAGTACGCCCTTTGTTTGAACGCGTCATGGGTCCGAACGCAATTGGCGAAGTCACGTGACCCCACGTCGGCCACAAAGGTTGTTGGAGGAAGGACCGGAATACGGGGACCACACACGAATTGTACGGTGTCCACGGTGGCCGGAACTCTTCACTTTGGCGCAACAGAACAGAAGGCTTCAAACAGTAGAACGCGATAAATACAGTATATAGATCAATTGAATTACTACCTAATCTACGGGCCTACGTACGCTACTTGTAGTCC